>HE671596.1:74953-132554 GCA_000313835.2 Heliconius melpomene melpomene | reverse complement strand
AAAAAATAAAAAAAAATAAAAAATCACATTTATATTTTTGGCCGTTGTGGAAAGATTACCTATTATTGAACAATGAACACACAGACCATAGCTTCAAAACAGAGTAGGGAACAAAATATATATTTATAGGATTTTTTCTCGATATGTTAAACAAATTATTCCGGTAATAATAAAATAAAAAAAATATATCATTATTTTTTTTTTATCTCGACAAATTCGATACATTCCATACTGAGTAAATGGTAACTACCAGAACTAGAAAGAAGAAAATAGATTAATATAAATTTAACTCAATTACAAGAAAAAAATTGAAAAAACCATAACATACAAAAGTAAAAGTAAAATTTTAAAACAATGCTTCAACAAAATTGAAAAAAAAAAAACTACGATAACAAGAGGCTTTGAGTTTTTACACTTAACACGCCATATCTCTAAAATTGAGGGGAAAACACTCTTCTATAAGCGGGATACAGCGTGAAGCCAGTAATAAACAAATAAACTAACGCTATATCCACTTGGTATTTCTTGGAGGCGCGGGAGGTGAGAAAGTCTAACCGCTTCAGCAATATCACCCTGATATCCTGCACTGCGGGCGTGTAGTCGTGCTTAACGAAGCCATGGGTTATGTTGCACTTTTTACGAAATGGCAACTGCAGCACTTCCTTGCGTATCTTAAAAAATAAAGGTTTGTTGACTTTTAAGATATATTTACATTAAAAAAATAAAACTTTATATATCTATTAAATATGCTATATTTATTTAGAAATTCAGCTTAGTGATGAAATAAAAGATATTTTTTAACAAATTGATTGTAGTTCAATTATATTTAGTTTAAAATGAAACTAAAAAAAACTCCAACTTCTGTATAAGTGCAATAAAAGAATGTAGGTACTCGCAGCTATGAATAGAATGTGTCATGTGCCCCATATAACTCTAACTATCCAAACGATTAACGTGTTTAATATAGCCTATAGCCTCCCTCAATAAATAAACTATAAAATAGAAACAAAAATCAATTCTAACCAGTAGTTTTTGAGGTTCGAATGTGAAACCCAACAAACACTCCAGCTTTATAAATATAGTTACAGAGTAAAATAAAAATAAATGTATAGATTTGAAGCTATTGTCTATTTTTTCCTCTCTAAAACTGATGTAACAAATCATAATTTTTGTCAAACATATTTTAAATATACAATCGACTGAGTAAATCACGTAGAAAAATTGGATCGTATAAAAGAATTTAATTACTTAAACATTACTTTATTAAAATTATACCTCCGAGTGAGAATTGAACCCACAACCGTCACGCTTACAGTCGCATGCTTGTGCTCAAGCGCTACGATGGTTTTATTTTATATTAATTTTATATACATTTATATTTATAAAAGCAACTATTAGTTTTATTAACAAAAGACATTATAGATTTTTTTATCTTTTTCATTTATCTTTACTCGAAGCGTTATCGAAAAACGTTAACTTCTCATTGCATAGTAACGATCATTAAAAATAATGACCATTTTAATGTTGTTTTCAATCAGAAAATACAATAATGAGATGGAAAATACATACAAAATTATAATTTTTAATTATTTTGTATAATGAAATTTATATAGCATTGAAATATCCAATTACCTGTCAACTAATTATTTGTCAATGTTAAAATATAAGATTATTCCGTTATATAATACTAGCGGCCCGCCCGCAGCTTCGCCTGCGTGAACTATGTTATTATTAATTTCTGTCCCCATGAAACGTAGGCTCCTATAAGTGACGTCCATGCAAAATTTGAGACTCCTAGCATTTGTAGTAACGAAATTTCATCCAAACTTTCAACCCCAAAAACAACCCCTTAGAAGTCGAATACTGCAAATTCGCGTCTTAGTGAGCACCTACGTCCTATAAGTAACTCCTATGCAAAATTTCAGATTCCTAGCACTTGTAGTTTCTGAGATCTCGTGATGAGTGAGTGACCTTTCGATTTTATATATATAGATTTAGGTATGCTATATACAAGGAACCTAGTGTTAAGACCTTCCGTTCCCCACTTCTGGTAAATTTCATAGACATTGCGTGTTGAGTGGCGGAACTTAATGCCGCGCTTTGAGCACTCAACACGTTATACCTCAAAAATTCTGTGGAAAGTAGAGGATGCATGAATCTGAACAGGGAACGGAGTATCTTAACAGTATGTACTCGTATATATGGAGATAGCTCTGGCGTGAATTTCCACTTAGGCAACGCGGTATTGAGTTTCGCCACTCAACACACAATGCCTCAAGAATTCGGCGGAAAATGGGGTGCGGAACGGAGTGTCTAACATTAGGTTCCCATGTTGCTTCTAACTATCCGTTGTACAGAATACAGCGTAAATAAAAAAATATCTACTCTAACAAATTCCTTATTAACTTCCACGTTATCCAGAAGTAGGTCAGTCAATTTGACAGAATTATTTCTCAATTTATCAACAAGGATTATAGCGCCTTCAGCAGTTAGAGGGTTGTAGGAGAGATCTAGAATACGGAGACTCTTCGCCTTTCCCAAGTTTTTGGCAATTATTTTGGCTGCTAAATCATTCAACCTATAGCACAATGTAATTGTTTTAATAGTTAATAATAATAATTAAAGTTTAGCAAGTACGTTTCGTATATTATTTTTTTATCAAGTTCCTTTCACAGTTTTCTTAAAAGATATGTGTGGCTTCGGCCTTCTTATCCAAAACTGCTCACCACCGCAGTGAAAAACATTCATGTTTAAACATATAAAATAACACGTCGAATAGAGAACCTCCTCTCTCTGGTTTTTTCACAAATAGGAAGACAGACAGTCAGACAAAAATTTTAAAATTGTTCGTTTATGTTTCAGTATCGAGTAAAGTAAACTATAAGCACTTGGAAAAAGAAAATTATCTTGAAATTACAGACAGACAGTCAAATTTTATTTATAAGTATAAATATAAAATAGATTCATTTATCGTGAGGTGGTTATGGCACAGTTGTAACACGTTTGGCACTAAAGAATCAGCGTTTTTCAATACACCTCTTGAAAATTGAAAATTCTTTTGAAAATCTTTACATTACGTTAACTGCTATGGGGTAATGAAGGCGAAACTCTTTTTTAATATAATTAGTCCTCCCGTATATATTAATTATATCACACAAATAAAGTTTCAAATTAGATACAATGTATGAAATTTTAAATTTGATATTGAATCTTTTACAATAAAATAATACTGTTACGATTGCTATTACCTGTTATTGCTCAGATCCAAAATTTGCAGTGTAGGAACTAAAAGTAGTTTCTTTAGAATTCTGCTTATTTTAAGACCATTCCAGGACATATTGAGTTCAATCAAAGCGGCGCTATCGCTTAATTGACCTAGAAGTTCGTTTACACCTAAAAATGAAAAAAAAGTAAATGTCTGACCACCTTCTTTTCAGGAAAAGACATTCTAGTGACATCAATTCGCTCTTTGTTCTGTATTAGTTGGAGAGATACTATTGACCAATGAATGAACTTAAAGCACTTTTTTCTAAACTAACCAGACCAATTTTTCATATTTTCTTTATTATTTCATTAAAAATATTTTTAATATCGACTTTAATTAGGCTGTTGTAGAATGGAATAGAATTTCTTGTAATATTATACTTGAAACCTAACTAATAAAATATTAATTCGAAGTAAATTTCTACACAATTTTCTTAAATAATAATTAGAAGAAAATTCATACATAAACTTTTCTAAAAAATAGGTATATGTAACTGTACCCACAAATTTCATTAGGCCAAATTTATTTCTGTCAAAAATTTACTATCAGTACACAAATCTTCAACGAAAATATTAAATAATATTAAAAAAAAATCCAATTTGAATACCTCCTAAAAAGACAAATAGTTTAATTTAAACATGCCTTCGTAAAAGTTTAACAACCGGCAAACTTTAAGCCCTATCAGAACGGTTCAGCTAGGTGGATAAACGCATTCAGTTCGTTAATGACTTCCACTAGCCTTTGAGAGCAGACATTTTGTTCCAAGAGAGGTCCAGATGAGTTGTAGTCTTGTTGCCTTCAATGGCAGATGAAAACGCCGACGCAGCACCGGAACTGAGCTCGTTATAGCTTAGACTCAACCTTTTAATTAAAATGGCATTGGTACCAACTTAATTCTTGAAATAAGTGACATTATTAAAAGTGGACGCTTCTTCAAATGGGGAGGTTGTACGCTTTGTTTACTAATTAAAGATTTCTTAATTAGCGTTTGACTGACATTAAATATCAGTTAAACGACTATTATTCTTTGAGTTAATCTGTAAAATCATTTTAAATTTAAGCGTGTGTATATACTAGGCTTAAGTAAATAAAATAAAATTAATTGTGGTAACAAAAAATGTTATTAGTTATGAACGAATTAATAATATATATTTTTAAATTCATAGTCAAACTTGCAAGGGCAGAATTAGGGCAGAAATTACAAATTTAATTCATTAAATCACTCTGTTGTCCATTTATAGTATGAGGCGTTGCACTATCTAACCTTGATTTTTTAGCGTCTCGTTGTACTCCGTACATAGAAGGATAGGCAGAGAGAAACTGAGAACGTAGTGTTAAGAGACTTCATTTCCACTAAGACACTTCCTTTCCCTACTTTCCGCCAAATTCTTGAGTCCTTGCGTGTTGGGTAGCGGAGCTCAACGAAACGTTTTGCCTCGCAACTAGAGCGAGTAAATGAAAATGTACAACTTTTCATTTAACTGAGAAATCAAACTCACAACCTCACTGCATCGTCAACCGACGGCTTCAACTTGATCAGATATTATTAACAAGCACTAGACCTATGAACAAAACATCAAAAATACTCCTAAATTTAATTTATTACAATTCACAAATTTGTTTAGAATTTAACGAGGTACGATCTCATTATCACAATGTGATAAACCAACGCCGGATGGGACCACAGCTAAATGATCAACTTGATAATTTGGGAGTTTCGACGCGAACGCCCCGATTTCCTAATAATTTTACGATACGATGGGATTTCGATTACCATTGGAATGGGCTCGCAGTAATTTCCTATTTTCAATGCAGCTTAACATATTTAGTCTATGTGTTGATAAATTTTCATAGGATTTAAATGCAATAAGTTGAGCTTTGTTTTGGTGGTAGCTGATCGCTGTTTAAGTATTAGTGGGAAGTATGTACATACATTCAATGTGGTAGAGACTACACATTTCAATTAAAGTAGGATGAAGGTGTAAGTCTTATTTGTATTACTTGTATGGGGTATGTACTACGAGCAATTCCTGAGGATATTAAGTTGTAGACTTTAATGACGTCAAATCTCATTTCAACCTCTCTTATTATCGATTAAAAACAAAGTAGCGTACACAAACAATATTTCATACATATCATATCTCGTGGTCTTCGTCGCGAAGCGAATTCTATGGAAAGTGGGGACCTGTCTGAATGAGAACAGTGTGTTTTAACACTAAGATCCCTGTCTACCCTGCTATGTACAGGATACAGCATAAAGCTAAAAAAAAATTTAAAAATCTACATATGAAATACCACAGTGAGACGGAATCTGACTATAGACATGGTGTGGAATTAATTATTACTATTATTATTTTGTTTTCTCGCTGTAGTAAGACAAGATGTGACCTTAAACATCAACACTGAGAGCTGACAAAAGAGTAACTTAACATTGAACTCTCTACCCTCCTTTCAAAAAAAAATATTTTATTTCATAATCAGTTAATTAACTATGAATAAAATTCCATATTTATTTATACCTTTTAATAATAGCACCTTTCACCAGCTGAGCAGCCATGTGCTCGAAACCCTCATCACCAATATAGTTGCGGGACAAATCGAGCAGCTCCAACGGACGGGCGTTGAGGAACATGACTAATCTCCTGAGACCCTCCGCTTGAATTCTAAACTAATACCTGGCTATTGTATGAGTCTGTATGGATTTGTATGGGATGTTGGACATGCATGGGTGTTAGGGAAATTCAATATCGGTGACCGAACGTGCTTTACTAAGTTAGAATGATTTACAAAGTCTACGTTGGTGCTAGTAATATGTCTGCATATATGTTTCTTTTTTATTTTATAATATATATTTTTAAGAAAATGGCAATGTTAGCAGAGTGAAATTACAATACTTCGATTTCTATTGTACGTATTTATTTCTGTATAAAGCAGGGTAGGCAGAGGGAACCTGGGGACATGGTAGGTAAAATAAAAAAAAAACATTTTTGATACTACAATATTACAATATCATAATATACCTGCATCCAGATAAAACAAGTTCTTGCAGAACCATATTTTCTCTGAGCATTTGACCGAGGTGATAACACGCGTCCTCGTTAAGGAAGTTTGAAGTGAGATCCAATCGTCTCACGTAACTATTGTAAGTGAGTGCCATGGACATCACTCGTACAGTATTTGGATTTATACCATAGTACTATATGAAAACATGGATTATAGATAATTAAACAAAGGGCAGACCTTTTACCGTTTTATATATATTTCTGTTACCGTTTTATATATATATTTATATTAACATCACGCTGTACCCACAAAATAGCAGGATAGGCTCAGAAAATCTAGGAAAGTAGTAAAACACTCCATTCCTCATTAAGACACTTTCGTTCCCTACTTTCCGCCAAGTTCTTGAGGAAATGAAAATAATTCATTCCCTCTAATGGGAATCGAACTCACAGCCGCTTATATATCCTCATATCACGGCACGATATCCTCATATTAAAAATATATTCACTTAATTCAAAGCTGTCCAAACAACACAGCCTAAAGGGAACTCTTACGGAACTGTATCAGAAAGCAATAAAGATTTCTATCCTATAAATGGACTGGATGTTGGTTGAATTGTAAATAATGGTGCTTACTTTCAAATCAATGGCCTCGGCGAGCAGCCCTCTGAGGAAACTTCTTACTGGACTCACTTTCATTTCCTCACATAAATCTAAATACAGCTCTTGACCATCGAGTGGGTAGATTTTTCTTGGCTCTGCAATAGTAATAATTTTACTACACGAGTGTAGTTTAGTTGAAAACTTAGAGTACATTTCCTTCAACTATCGCTAAATATATATATTTTTTTATGAATTATTATTTTTGTTACTTAGAACTATCATTGCCATACCCAAAGTCATTATGTTGGCACTTCATGTTAGGGCACAAGCACAATAAAAGATTCCAAATGATAAAATTACATCAGGCTGACATGAAAGCTTTTTCATACACATATTTTGAAATAAAAAAAAAACTTATAGCATTATTTATATCGATTACATGTAAGCTCATATTCCCCCACAAATTTGGTCAATGGATCCGCTCCTGTGAATCCGGACACAAGTTACACCTTTCTCTACTTTTGTTTATTTCCTTACTTTATCCGACCAGATGGACTAATATAAAAAATAAAATAAACACAAACAACTTTGAACTTGAAGATCGAACTCAGTGGCGTGCCATTGGAGAGGCCTATGTCCAGCAGTGGACGAGGAGAGGCTGATGATGATGATGATGATGATGAAACAACTTTACCTGGATTTAGCAGAGCTTCTTTAATGCCTGGATCTTTTACCCCTAGATATTCATAATATGGGTGTCGTATCACTGTGCTATCAGACATGGGCACATATTTAGTGCATATTTCACCACTGCCCGGGTCATAGAGGCCTTGCTGGTATAACAACATCTTAACATTTTCATTTGAAGGTACCGATGGTATCTCCTCAAACGAGTCCGAAGAAGACGAAAATAGCTTATTATAAATTAGAGTAGTAGCAAAATTCTGCTCCTCCGAACTACTTGAAGACATTTTCAAGCTTACTTTGTACCTATTATATTATAATCTTATATAAAAATTGAGTTTTTATTATTATAATATGTTTTTTGATTATGATAAATTGACAAATGTCAGTTTGAATACATTGCAAGTTTTAATATAATTAACAGCGGTAAAGGAGTTTAGTAATGACTAGCCTAAAATATACAGAATATGGAAAGTTGTTGGGAGGTATCTTGACTGCTGTGTGTTATTATGTATTGAAGTTCAATTAAAGGATTTATTTATCTTCATATACATATAAGACTCTAAAGGCAACTGACCTAGCCAGAGATCAGTGGATAATCGAAGTCGCTTAAAGAAGAATACTGTTATTTTGCAGATATTTATTTCGTAAGCGAACATTAAAAACAATTTTGAAAAATGCATCATTAAAAGTGTAAAGTTAGTATAATATAAATGCTTCCTACGCTATGTTAGATATAACACCTAGAACTTTTTAGGGTTTATTATTTAAAAAGCTAAAGGGCAGTCGTGTGGCACATGGCCACAAACGTGCGACTGTGAACGCGACAGGTTGTAGGTTCAATTCCCACTCGAGGATATAAAATAATATTTTCATTTCCTTTCTCTAGTTACGGAGCAAAAGTCCCGCTATTTTCCCTTCTCCAAAGCCTGAAAAAAGCATAAATTAAAAGGAAAAACAATCTATAAACATACATTTTTAATCTATATATATAAAATCGAGAAGTCACTCACTCATCACGAAATCTCTCATCATCATCATCATCATCATCTCATAGAGACGGAAATTAATAATAACATAGTTCACGCGGGTGAAACCGCGAGCGGACCGCTAGTTAAACATAAATTCGTAAAAACAACCTACACGATTAAAAACAAAGTTCAAAATCGATGAAAGTAAATAAAAAAAAACCACTCGCTTATAAATGACATGTCTTTAAGCGTATACAGACAGAAGGAAAAGCGTCATGTAGTGCAATATCGCGCCGCCCGCCCGCCGTGTCAACATTTACAACTACGGCGCGGAAAAAGGAAGCTCGGCTTACCGATGCTATGAGTTTTCAAATGGGCGTCCCCTAAACACACAAGTATGACAAACTCTTGTAAATATCGATTGTTTTTGTTTGAATTTTAATATTTGCATAAAAATTTATAGTGTATAGTTTTTTCTGTGATAACTTTACTTATTTATGCTTATAAGTGTTCCGTACCTAAAGGTTAAAATGGGATTCTATTACTAAAACTCCACTCTCCGTCCGTCAGTACGACCGTCTGTCTATCCGTTTGTCGCCAGGTTTTATCACATGAACCGTGATAGTTCGACAGTTGAAAGTTTCCGCCGAATTCTGAAGACATTGCGTGTTGAGAGGCGAAAGTTAACGCCGGGCTTTGCATCATTACCAGAGCGAGAGAATGAAAATATTACATATTTACCTCATTTCCTCGAGTGGGAATCGAATTCAGTTTTCAGTTTTCAGTCGCACGCTTGTGCCACGAGTGCCCTGTATTATCGCATTTTATTAATAAATATTTTCCATTGCAGATTGCTCATATTTTATTTGCATTTAAAGGAAAAGTAAACAAAGTTACTTTTTTTAGCATTCGAGAGCTTGATAAAGGAATGCAATATCAAAGCTATATTTAATCCACGCGGAGACTTTTTAATTGAAATATTATTATTTATGTAATTAATTATACGTATTTGTATTATACAATTTAAATTGAACTGTACGATCTGTTATACCAATGTGTCTGATATAAATAAATTTGTGTTTGTGAAAAATAACGTTTAATAAACAACTTAAACGCTTCATCTATTTTTTTTTTTATTTTCGGACAGCAGAGAACCTAGTGTCAAGACATTCCGTTTCCATAGTCTATTTCCCTGAATGGAGATTGAAAATTATGTTTTCAGTACCACGATGGCCTCGAATATTATTCTATAAATACAGTAAGAGTCACAACGTTGAGTTCCAACACTCAACACGCAATGCCTCGAGAATTCGGCGGAAAGTTGGGAACGGAGTGTTTTAACACTGGTTTTTTTAGATACCCAACGTGTAGCTAATAAAAAAATATCTTAAAAGTCTCAATACTTTGATTCGTGCAGTTTAATCAAACTTTGCCCGAGCTCAACTAAGTATATGATAGAAAACATTTTTCCACTCGCTTGTATCGCTTTATACAGACTATAAAATAAACATTTGGAAATGGATATAAAATTCAATAGCAACGTTTCAAGAGAATCGTCTAAATTTTATTATTTTTCAAGTGTGTTTCTTATAAATTGTGTTTGCTCATTAAACCTTTATATTATGGAATTTTAATATGAAATAAAATGTATTGATGTAGTTATTTAATAAAGAAAGCTTAATGAAATAACTTATTATCTTTTGTTTTAAAAAAAGATATAAATTATTTTTTTTTATAATATTTGAATATTATAGTTAAAAGTAGACAGCAGAGACATGTGTCACTATACTCTCCCTGCTATGAAAATGGGTGTTTTAAAGTTGAGATGAGTAAATTTATGTTGTTTTTTCGTTTTTTTGTTATTGTTGTTATTTGATTTTATTTTTATTATAACGTAGATTTCAAAGGATAAAGATTACCTACAAAACGTGGTACATGCATAAACTTATTTTCTAATGATTTCTCAAACCTTTTCAGCGTTATTGTTGTAATTGGAATAATCTCCAACCGGCAGAAGATTGAATACGATACAATCAAAGCGGTATTTAACTCTCGCGAAGTTGGAGATGGCTCTCGGTTGCCAAGAATCCGTACTTAAAATCGATTTGAGCTTGAAATTTCTCGTTAATCGATTCTGATTCAGCAAATTCTCGATTGAAATGGAGTTGCAGATTTCAACACGATTAAATTTGTAACGAAAGTAGTGTTTGCGTGACCACTTCCCATGTGAGTATTAGTTTGTTTTGCAACTGAAACATGTATGGGGGAACTGGTAATTTAAATTGAACTAACGTTACGGCACTATTATATTTCATTAATTAAAAGCAATTAGCACTGGTAGAGTCAATTTGTGTTTATTTTTCCTGGCCTTTCTTTCCTTTTCTTTATAATTCACCCAAATCTCTAACAATGTCTATATTTTTAACTGAACACATTAAAATGATTTCGGAGTTATGAGATTACTTTTTAGTGTTTTTTTTAATATTATCTTAATTAATGATGAAAATATGTATTACCCAGAAACAGCTTTGATATTAATTGAATAATTATTAAAATAATATTATACCTATAGTATGTAAATAATATTGTTTAAAAATTTTGAACTACAAACTATTTTTACAAAATATAATTTTAATAAATATATCATCGCTTGAGCACGAGCAAAAATTTGCACTCGTGTAAATTTCAAACAAGCCTAGCTTCAGTCAACAATACAAAGATTTAATTAGATTTGACGTCGCCTGTAGATTTAAATTACAGGTAATATTAGTAATTATTCATAACTTGAGTGTTCGGCAGTATATCTGTTGAAGAGGACTGAAGTTGTTCGTGTACAGAAACCCAGTCCATACTAGCTGAATTAACATATAAATTGTTTTGAATCCGGCGTCTACATCCCGTTAAATTATTTCGCGAACTTTGCAAATTTACATGGTAATTGCTAAAACTCAAGATTTGTTGTTGAGCCCACGATTGTGCGGTTAGACCAAATCTGAGTGAAATTAATGAATTAAGAACCGGAATTGGTTGAAGCAATACGATATTTATACTTTTGTAATAAACAAAAAAGTTATCTAGATGACAGAAGAAAAATCTACAAAAACAATAACTTATATACAATTACACTTATTTAATTTAATATATTATATACGCTCCGCTCTTGGACCGTAGTTTCCAAACCCAAAACTACTATCTTGATAATCTCTCGTCCCGATCATGTCAACTTGTTCTGATTAAATGCAGTTCATCCTTAATCAAGTTCCTAGGATACTCTGAGGCTATCATTTCGCTCCTAACTTTCACTAATCTAAATAGTATCAATCCTACCTCAGCACTGGCTTAATCGATTCTGCTCAACGCAGTTCTACATCTGGAAATTTACACCCCTAGTAGTTTCCACTCTAGTTCTAAGTTGTAAGTTATAGAAGGTAATATGTAAATATATTTAATTATCTAATTGTGAAAGTAAACATTTTATTTTTTCAAACGTATTAAGTTTATGTAACGATTTCCAGGAGACGCAGGTTCAAATACCGCTGCTACCAATTTTTTACCGACTTCTAAAAAAGTAAGAATAAAAAATTAAGCATTATGCTTTGCAAATATACCTAATATTTCAAGTTAACGAAAGTTTAATAAGATATAACTTGCACCACCGCTCACGCTTTAAGATACGAGATATCCAAATTCAATCCGGGGGGTTGAAGCACAATTCTACGTGTTTTGAAAGCAAGCTCTGTGATAGATGCTTTTCTCCGAATGCATTTTCAATTTGTTTTTATCCTTTTTTAAGCAAGACGATTGGCTTCTTTAGTAGGTCTGGGTGAGATTTGGAGAAGATATTCTTGTTTGAGTGTATTGTATGTTATTGAGATTACGTAATTGAATTGCTGTGCCAATATATTTCTATATTATTTAGTTTTTATTAATATTAATGACAAGTTATCATCTTATTGTTAGGTTCTCTTCTGATAACAAGACAAAGGGCGCCGCTGAGTTCCGTCACTCAATATGCAATGTCTCAAAAATTTCAATTTTTAATATTGGATGTCTCAATTGGGGAACGGAGCATCTTGATATAAGATTCCTTCTGCCTTTACTGCCATATACGGAATAATATGTGAAACTAAAAAAAATAACTAAATGTATAGTATTTATATACGTTTTCTAAAGAGTATATAGATATATATGATGGCTTCACGTAACCGTCTACGGCTATTTACTAATAAAATTAATTCGGGATCATTTATAAAAATAGAAACATAGACCAAAAATAAATATAACAATTTTTCCTTAAGTTTTCGTAAAGAGAGAGAGAGAGAGATAAGTACCTTAAAAGATATAAAATAACAATGGGTTTTAAGTGTCCGTCGACTCTGGTAATTTAGTAGCTGACAATACAAATTAAGAAGGCTAAGGTAAAAAGGCCGTCTCTTGTTGGCTGTACAATTAAAAATAATGAGCTTGTCCAAATAGCTTTCGAAAAATTTCATTGTATACGTTGCAATTTGAACGTTGATTTTATATTTTGTTCAAACAATTGTGGTTTTCTTTTTCATTTAGGAAGTTTAATATAAGTGATATTCCTAATATAAGATAATGTATGTTGTTATTTTCTAAAACATGAAATAATTTTGCATTTAATATTTATTTATTTATTTATATATACTTTATTGCACAAAATTACAAAAAAACAAGGTACAAAAGGCGGGCTTAACGCTAAAAGCATTCTCTCCCAGCCAACCTTGTCATCATGTGGGATAATAAGTATGCAGGTGTGCAGAAGTAAAATATACATACATATACATCCAATAAATATATAAATATACATATAATAATAAATAGTTATACATATAATATATAATTATAATAAAATATTACGGATATTCTAAATAAAAGAAATAAATAAAATACATAAAAACACATACATATTTGTATGTAGTAAACATAATATGCACAAAATTAATAATAATTTTCTTAAACTTTTCTTCGATTTAATTTACATTTGTTCTGTTACATAATTAGGTAGTGCGGTGATAAGTTCCGGCTCTCAACACGAAAGGTCTTACAAAATTGACGGAAAGTGGGGGACGAAAAATCTTAACACCAGGTTCCCTTTGCGTAACCAGCTATGCTATTTTGAAGTTGCCAAAAATAAATTATCTTATACAACAAGTCACCGATATTTAACAAATAAATGTATTATTTTACTATTAAATTACTATTAAATGAAACACTTTCAAAGATAATATTTATTTGTATCTCAGAAAGCGTCTCAGCACACCATCGCCAGATTAGTCTCAACGGCATCCGGTAAATATTCCAAATAAGTTTCGGGTGCTCATAGTAAATCACTTATTAAATTACACTTTATCCACGGTGCTCGCAAATTAAATTCTAACGAGGTTAGAGGGTCGATGAGTTGACAGGTGACGACGGTGCTCAAGTACTCTGGGCTGAAATCGAAAAGCACCTTAATCTAAACCTGACTTACCCTCACTAATTTCTTCATTGATAATATATTTTTTGAGATACGTTTGTTGGTATAGCAAAAATTATAAATAAATAAATAAATTTCAATGATAGTCAATGGAAATTGGAGTTTCTAGCAAATTCTTCAAAAAAATTAGAATTATTTTATTATTATCTAAAATAGTATACATCCTATACCTACTTCGGTACAACGATACTACTTCAAGAGTCTTGTCCGTCCAATCAAAAAATCTGGCTTCAGGCCAGACGTAGTAAAGAAATGAAATACATCCTAGATTTTAAAAGATTGTAAATTTTACGTAACAATAACTCACGGCAAGAGAGGAATAACTTAGAACAAGTCAGGGTGAAGTTTCAAAGACAATGCATTGTCATTTTGCGTACAAATGTGAAAACTAAACTTCTCACAACTAAATGTTTACACAAATGAACTATAGTGGAATTTTAGTTCGTTTAGAAGATATTTGAGTTTTTGGGTTTCGCATATAAAAATTGAAATTAAGCTTATTACAATCACTAAGCTCAAGATATTGGACTTAAAAATAAGCTTAATTAAAAATTTATAAAAAACCAGTCTAGTGCGAGTCAATTATAATCATAGTCCTTCACAATATCACCTACGACGATCTTCACCGAAAATTACAAATATAAACATTAAAAACAGTGACAAAAACGAAAAAAAAAACTAAATAACACGATATTGAAAGTTATAAGTGCATATTGCTGGAAAAAAGATAAATAATCGAGATCAATTTTAAAGGTAAAACGACGTTTCTGGCGCGCATATAGCGTAATTTTTAGTAAGAGCTCACAAGGGATCTTGGAACGTAATCAAATAGTGAAGAAGGCCAATTTTCCGTGTGGTCGCCCCGCACCTCGTGCCACGGTATTGGCCAGATTAACCTGCTGCCTCTCCTCCACAATGACCGCAAATTGGAAATTTATCTTTATATGTTTTTTTTTATTTTATTTCCTTCTCAGGGTTCCGTACTACAAAAGGTAAAAAAGATTCCCTTATAGGATGACTTTGTTGTCCATCTGTCACCACTATTTGCATTGATTTTTTGCATGAAATTCGTTAAATAATCAAAACCTATAGAGTATATATCATACTTCTCATGGAGCTACAATTATGAAATTTAGCACGAAGTGACTATAGGATTACGTTTTTTTTTTAAATATATTATAATTCTTGTAACTTGTATCCAGTATATAGTCGGGTAGGTAAAGCAATGCACTGTATATTGAAGTTTCTATTATAACGATTTTATATTTCCATAGAAAATCAATATAATGGTTTCCATTGTGGAACAGTTTTCAATAGTCGCATCGGATGCGGTAAACGGATTGCGATGTCTAGTTAGAACGAATCAAATCTAGATGTAGGCAGCTAACTCGATGCGATCTATAATTGAGCTGTTAGCCTCCAATCCGCGGGCTTTGAGTGCTCTTCGCCTTTTTCACCTTTCAAATATTCCCAATTCGGGCATTTAATTCTAGGGTTCCCTTTTACATTTGTTTTTTTTTTTATTTTAATTTTGTGTATAGATTTTTCAACGATATTTGGAATTTTTGTATCACTATGAAATAATTAGAATAATTATTTTTGTAGTTTTAAATTGCATACAAGAGTTGTTTTTTGGAATACATTGTATATATTGAAACTAAATAAGGATATGCCTTAACACTAGGTTTAGCCTCAAATAAAAAAAAAGAATTATATCAAATCAGCGCAGAAACCTCATCATCAATATAACAAATATCAACAACTATAATTATTCCTTGATATATGGTTTATTCGAATACCCGGAATTCTCTCATATGCTTTACGAAAATAAATAATATTCTCTGTTTTCACATTTCGTGGTTTTTTCCCCCACAATTTATAGCATGAACTAAAAATATATCAGTCATTTACATAAATTGCCAACATATAATATACTTTTGGGAATAAACAACAAATAAAATACATTTACACAACAAATAAAAGTCATGTTTAGAGTTAAGCTGTAACGAAATACAATACACAATGGATTTGTAAGAATAAAAAAAATATTATTTTATTATTTATTAAAATACCAGATATCACATGCCAAACACATTAAAATAAACCATGAACGTGTACTAAAAATTAAAAATCAATTATATACTCTTAATCTTTAATGTTAAAACATTTTTATTTATAGATATATAGCACATTTTTTTTAAATATAAACGTTCCTATATGCAGGAACTGTACTTACATCCTTAACTTGTACTTTTAATGTCCCACTGCACCATAAGGGTGTCATCGTGATTTTTAGTTTTTGAAATATCATTCCGGAAATATATAAAATATATTTGAAGTTATAAACTTGGCAAAACTGGAGTAGATGTTGCCAACTTCCCACTCGCCTACTTTCGAACCATATAAAAATTTGAACCTTCACATTAACATACAATCATTGGGAAAACAAAGTTCTTAATGGTAACATCGACAGAAAATACAAAGAATATATTTATATACCTGATGTTTCTTTATAGAACGAGACGAAGGAAAGGAGAACGGCGTCACTTGAAAATAAGTTCTCTACTCTACCTACACTACACTAGATACTATATATACAGGATGAAACTATAAAAAATATCCGAATTGATCTTACAACCATTACACATGATCTTCAAGAATTAGTGATTTATAATTTATACGTTAAAGAAATAGTACAAAAGCATTCTCACATAATCTATCTAAAGTAACAAAATTTAACTATAACACTAAAAGAATTTCAGCTTTTTATAATTTGGAAAGCTCGCGTTCATTTTGTTTAATAAAAGAAATCTCAAACGAATTGCAATTCTTGACCATTTTTAAAGTTAACTTAATGAAATACCACACGAGCCAGAAGTCCGCATATTTATATTTTGCTCATACTCAAAGAGATTGTGAGAACATAAAAGAGAAAATTGCTTTGGAAAAATTAGAAAAACAACTTTGTTATTACAAAACCACTTTCCTCTACTCTTTATCGTTTATTCGCAACGAAGTGTATTTAAATTAGACGGTTGCCAATCCACCGTATACTAATATTTCGTATATTTATACGAAACATTAAAACGATATAACATTTTTAAAGTGTTATTTATTCCACACTTAAGAAAGAAAATTACTTTCAAAAATATAAATATTGAAGAAGCACACGGGTTCAAATCCCGTTACCTTAAAATTTTTGTTATTCTTTCTACTTTTCTTTATGTTTTCTAAAAAAAAGTATATATTAATTATGATTTAACTGAATCTATCGCTATAGCTATAGCTATCAAATTAATAACTAAGAAAGTTGTTTTTTTTTCATAACTTTGTCATTTACTCAAAATGCTTAATTATACCGGCCCGGAGTCTAAATATTGTTGACCGCATACGCAACACATTCATTCGAGGTAGTCTTGGGGTCCGTGACGTAGCGGATAAGCTCCAAGAGCGTCGCTTGAGATGGTTTGGCCACGTTACGCGCCGGCCTAAGAACTATGTCGGACGCAAGTGCCTTGCTATACTAGTTCCTGGGGCGCGACCTCCCGGACGCCCAAGGAAGCGCTGGTTGGATGTCGTGATGCAGGACATGAGAGCCAATGGTCTAACCACCGAGGACGCAAAAGATCGTGCAAAGTGGAGTAGGTTAAGTAGGAAGGCAGACCCTGGTAACAGCCGGGATTAATGCCAGGAAGAAGAAGGAGTCTAAATATTGTTATGTATGTCTCAGTTTAGTTTAGTGTTTTAGTTTCAGGCTGTATCCTGCAACCTGGGAACCTAGTGTTAAGACACTCTGTTTCCCATTAAGACACCCCGTTCGCTACTTTCCACCGAATTCTTGAAGCAATACATGGTTTAGCGACGGAACTCAGCCCCGCGCGTTGCCTGATTACCAGAGCGAAGAAATAAAAATGTCCCATTACCTCAATCACCTTTCCCAAATAAAAGTTACAACTAACTACACTATAAAGAACAAATAAGCTAATTCTGTTATTTCGACCCAACATAAAGCAAAGCCAAAGAGAGCAACAAGCGAGTCCTGTGCATGTCATTCCATTAATCACTATGATTATTTCGTATCGGTGACGTCATATACCAGCAGCGCTACAGAAAATCGAAGCTCGCATCAAAACTTAAAAGCTTCCAAATTGAAATCTCATACGTGAGCCTTTATTAGGCAATACTGGGCTATCAGTGCCAGTCTCCCCCTCAGGGCTACCGATCTGTGGTGATGTGTTCTATCGACACTTGATGCGAACAGCTCGATATCTCGATTGTACTTGATTGTAACGTTTATATGACAGTCATTCACGAAACGGAATATTGATTTTGTGTTGATTATTTAAAATTTATTATTTAACTTTACTAAATATCAAATAGGTATTTAAATGTTTTAATAACATAAAATGCGATGGTCTTTTGGTCTCATGGAGGACTATACATTGTTAATTAAATAAATAATATTAAGCATCATGAGAACGGAATGATTCGTCACTAGGGCTCTTTCAGTCTACTATACAAATACAGAAAATGTGTGGTGACATAATAAAATTTTCTGATACAAACTGTGTTCCATTAGTGATAATATTTCATAACCCTTTTTCTTTCTGTTTTTCTTTTTGAGCTTTATTAGATTTTAACACAAGGATTGATTTGATTGAACCCCAATCTAATGTCCTCACACTTTTGACTATATTCAATAGTTTACTTTATATTGTTAAATTAGTAATAAAAGTAAAATACCTTCACACATCTTAAAGGAATATACTATAATGTCCTAAACAAATAAACAATTCTTTATTACTAGTAAATAAAAGACATGCTTCCCAATTAACGTTTATTGCGAGACTAAAGATGCACTTGCGTGCACAACGTAATGCCAACATATCAATTACCTAAGTAATTAAGAAATCGTTAATGCCATATCCAGCTTTATCTCAAGTAAAGGAAAGGCTTCAGGCTAAACGTAGTAAAATATAGTGAAAACAACTCTACACTGTGCTTATAATAAACTGTCGCACAGTTTTATTCAAGATTCATAACTCCACATGTCCCAACCCTGCTGCCATGCCAGGGAAGCTCGTTAAATGTAGAAGTGGCACTAACGACGCGTCCTCCCGTCTTGACGCCTGTCCAATTTGCGTCAAAACATCCAGAGATGTCGTAATTCTCGATGAGAAGACTCAAGGGTTAAAAATCTAATTTAATACAAAATTTGTAATGGTATGGCTGCAATTATATATAGGGACGTTTTCCCGAACAGCAGAGTAAGGAACCTAGTGTTAAGTCACTCCGTTCCTCACTTCTCAACTTTCGAGATATTGTGTATTGTGACTTGTGAGTGGTGGACATCAACGCCACGTTTTGTCTACCAGGGCGAGGGTATGAAAATAATTTCTTGTAATTAAATTTATAAAGCCATGTAACGTCTTCGTAAATGCCACATAATCCAGCTTTAGCTCAAGTAAAGGCAATTCTTCAGGCTAAAGGTAGTCGAATGTAGTCTTCGTACACATGATGATTCAAGGTCTTTCTCTGCCTAGATATACTATATTTCAATCACTTCTAAGAACTGTAAAAAATTATAGACCGACAACTCATTCTCATTGCCGCTTAAGTCTAGAAGAAGAATACTAAAATTATAATTCGCAAACGAGAGGACTATCTTTCAAGAATATTATATTTTTTATTATGATGTATATATACTATGTATCAGTAATATGCTAAAAGGAGAATATTATACGGCCTAATATAAAAATACATTTTTATGTAGAACCCCACACGCGTCCAAGAGTGTTATATACGAATATAAAGCTGGTAATACACATAAATAACTGATCTTGGGCTTAAAATTACTTTCAGGCAATTTGTCAGGAAAAAGTGTCCCGCCGAAACAAATGGTCCAACCTTTTTCAGCCAAACGGAATTTTCTAATCTATTATTTTGCACATATTTTTCGTGCATTCAAATATTACTTTACATGTTAATATTGCATAGGAAATATTAATAAGCTTACAATAAATTTCCATTAAGTTTACAATAAAAAATATGAGGGCTCATAATATAAATAAAAATATCATTATAAAAATATCATTATCGTGGCCTATAATTACTGTTTGTGCGCTGATCCCAAGAGAACTTAACAACATATCTTAGTAGGTACTCCATTCATTAAGAAACCAATACAAACCTATATAATTTAAATATAATAACTTCCCTTCTGACTCCACTATTGAAGACCAGTCAAATATACCATAAGTAAATCACGAAGATCGATCAAAGTCAAATAAAATAAGAAGTTACATGTTTAATTTTCGAATGTCAAATAATAATTTTAGGCGCAAGAATCTCAGCGGGACTTTCAGGTACATAATCGTGAAAATGATACTTTTAAAATGGAGTGGAGTCAAGTACCACTAAAACTATGCAATTATTCATTAAAGCTAAATGATAAAATGATTATGAAACGTTTGTTCAAAAGTACCTAAATATAAAACGGGTTGACATGATGCAAATATAAATAGTTTATATCTTTCATATGTTGTGAATTACGGTATTTCTTATTTCATAAATATTTCATAAAGACTAAGTGACTCTTCAAAGTAAAGTCAGTTAAGGTGTTGTCTATAGACGTATCGTTCGCCAGCGGGAGTTCAGGCCAAACGAAAGTTAAGATTTAAAAAAATATATATTTTTTATTTCTAGACTATTGCATTTGACATAGAACGAACTATTACTACACACAATTTTTTTACCGTATACTATCGTAAAGCAAGTATATAAAAATACGTCATATAGTATATTGTATCTAAAAACGTTGTGAAAATAATAACTTTTCTAAAAAAATATCTTTTCATCCCAACGCACGCATTAGTGGCTGTTATGGCAAATTGGGCAAATCGTGATCGGAAACCCATAGTAGGGTTCCAACCAATATTTTTATGGGTGCAAGCTACCTACGAGTACCTACTCGTATGTGAGGCGTCGATATTTCAATTGTTCATTGGACCGACAGAGTTTATAGGCGGCGTCAAGTGACGTCGTAATAGGGACGCAAACATTACCCTTTTAAATTGAATTTCGTGCAATTTATCAGTCGGCTCTGATAAAATACGCTCCCCCTCACCCTCGCCCTCGCCCCTTCAAACGATTTAATCCGTAAAGTGTTATTTATTTAAATGACATTCGAATTTAAAGCTTATCAATGTTGAGATTGGAATGATTGGGTGTTAAAGATTTGGTATATTGGGTTTTTTTATTGTTTAGACTATTCCAAATATTCCAAAAAAATAGCTAAATAATTGTTATAATAATACGTACTATTACGTATGCGTTTATATTATATTTTCCCACATGGTTTTTCTATTTCAGTATTTTAAAAGTATATAGAAAAGTTGGAGCAAAGAAGCAATATACGCAATGTGTCCACCGACTCGTGAAACTTCTAGTTCGAAACTTTGAGATGTAACGCGATTAAACTTTACTTTGACATTCGATTATATGCTCCTTTAAGTTTATATCTGCTATAAACATCATATGGAAAATGGAGATGGGAGAAAAATTCTTTAATAATATTAATGTGTTATTTTTACGACCAACAAAAGAAAACAAAAGAATTTTGTTTTCTTTTATATAAATTCAATATGTATGTATGTTTAATATAAATTCAAACTTCTCAAAAAACAAGGCCGTTTATGTCATAATCAAAACTTATAAAATACTTCTTGTTAAATTATTAAAATTGACATAGAGTGAGAGTTTAAACTTCTATTTTTTAAGTAAATCATAGAAAAAAAACCATTATAAATTTCTTTTTACAATTAAGTTGTGATTTCCATTGTCAATTAACGGTCGGTGCACGAGTCCGACTCACACTTGTCCGCATCACAAGCTATATTTTAGTAGGTATGGCAAGAAAACTGAGTGACCATATATATTAACTGACGATTATCGTTTTAAGTCAAAGTCGCGAATGATAACTAGTGTTATACAAAAAAAAATACAAAGTACTATTTTTATAGAAAAACATACATTAAAATTTCCTATAAAAAAAAATTAAACAAGTAGACTTATAACAATCGGTTTATGCATGAAGTTAGTAGTAACTTCTCTTACCTTCGTATATGTAGGCTTCTATGCGGAACAAAAACCATATTATGTTTTTATATTAATTAAAATCAATTGTAAACTCTACTGGTTTTAGTAACTTTATAGTTGCTTGGGTTCTGTCTTTGATTTACGTTCTCGCCCGTCCCTCAATCGACTCCTAAGACTTTAACTGGGTACTATAATCCCCATAGTTAAGAGAACACGAATAAATGTATCGAATTGTTGAAACTAATGAATCAAAAAATATTTGTTTCTTTCAATTCTTCAAACGAAAGTATTGATTTCATAAATATTTACCTTTGTGGCGTCCATTCATCATCGACAGCCATCGATTGTCCACTGCTGGACATAGGCCTTCCCCAATTCCTTCCTTCCGCCACCACACTCGATCCCCAGCTCTTCGGACCCACCCGCTTCCCGCCAACCTCTTTAGGTCGTCGGACCATCTAGCAGGGGGTCGTCCCACAGGACGTTATGCGGCGTCCATCATTGAGTGTAAACTGACTAGCAGTAAATGTGCTAAATTGTAAAACCTTTAGATACATAACCTGTGTAGTGTTTATTCAACGACGCGAAAAGCACTATTTCAATTTCCATTACAGCTATTTTGTAAATAAAACTATAATACTATACGCGCAATAGGTGCTTTACTGAGGTACAAATAAAATGAACAATGGACTCGTTTATTTCATTAACACTTTCGTTTATTTATCTCTTGTGGAGACAAAGAATAGGTAACATATAGATAATAGTTTTTTGTTGGCAATTTTTTAATGAAACTAAGCAAGGCTTGTTTAATAAATGCATTATAAATTGTATTCAGTCGTATATTCAAAAAAGACTAAAGCTATGAGAAAGAATCATAAGAATATGATATCGATATCGTATAATTATAGCTGAAATGGCAATGGGCAGGCCATATTGTTAGAAGGACCGACAACCGATGCGGAAGGAAGGTCCTCGAATGGCAACCACGTCTCGGCAAAAGGAGTACAGGCCGCCCTCTAACCAGGTGGACCGACGACCTCAAGAAGACAGCGGGAACCCGCTGGATTCAAAGAGCGTAGGACCGGACGGATTGGCGAGCATTGGGGGAGGCCTATGTCCAGCAGTGGACTTTAAAAGGCTGATGGATGGATGGATGGATAGATAATTATAGGTAAATGTTTCGTTTCTCTTTTTAAACAACGTATGCCGTTAAGATCCGCTTCAAAAATAGCATTACGCATTGTCTAAATTGTCAAAGTATCACTTGATTCTCAAAATATACTTTAAAAAATACAAAAGTATGTAAAGGTAAAAAGAACAGATGCTTAGACAGGATCAAAGCAAAATCTAGAAGCAAATCTTCCACAATGTGCAAGTATGTAAGTAAAGACTCAGCAGTGCAGCACGTACACGGACGGGAATTTACAATTTTTAACACGAACGACGCTCAAAGTTTGATGAGTTCGACACAGGGCATATAAGCGGCGACTTGCACAATAGTTGTTTCTTCTTGGGAACTAGCTCTTACAGTTTGGCGCTATTATTTCTTAAACTTTCACATGGTACACTGTTTACATTGTTTAAAGTATCTGAAGTAATACTATTAATGTAAAGAGTTTAATTAAGAATTATATTCAAATTAATTATCGTCTAAAATTTTAATTAAACCACACAATCGTTTCTATGAGCTTTTCAAATATGCTTATATTATTTAAAATACTGTGCAACTGACGCCAAGACCGCATTAATTCAAAACAAATATCTCAAACAGTAGAAAATATAATACACACTAACATTAATACATAGTATTTGAAAAATAAATATTATTTATTTAAAGTGGCTCAACACAAAACCGAGGCGGTCAATACTGTTGTATTTGCTTTATTTATCTGGTACGACCACGTCCGGAAGTGCCGCCATGTTGACATGTCCGAGACGTGCTATTGGCAACACTCCGACGAATTGAGGCGGAAAATGAAAATAGTTTTGACAGAGTATGAAACTTGGAGTTTAACTCGGCTCTCGTATACCGTATATATGTGATATCAAAACATTTTGATATTAAGTTAAATTGCTTCTGTGAACTAAATTCTATAATAGATTTAGCGTATTTTATGTAAGCGATATTAGTTTCTGCGCGTAGTTTCAACTGTTTAAGCTTAAATATTTGCTTCATTTTTAAAATTAGTTGAATAAAAATTTCTTTAGCCATGTCATTTGCAGTAAGTACTACTCCATCAAAAGATACCGCGTTTTCGACAGGCAAACGAGATTTCCCCTGCCTCAGTCTCCAATCTTCGCCCATTCTGTCGACCTACCCGATTTGGGCACGGTTAAATAGACACCTAAACACGTTCTTCCTCATACTCAACGTGATCTTTGCTGCTGCACCTGCCATTCTATGTATTTCATCATTGCAGATTAAGTCAGTAAAACTGATTCAATATATCGTATACAGAGATCGCTCCACAGCATTTACGTTTCTTTATTATTATGCCGACGTTTTTCCTTCGTCAATGCAGCCAAGGCATCATTAACTCGATTACCGGCGGAAATACGCCTTTCGACATCCATTTCGTATCTTCCGTCTCTACTAAACATACTTCTCAAATATACCACTACATTCACTTACATGCTCTACAGCACATAAGTGTTACAACTTGAACTTCGGCTTGCAGCCGTCGAGCGGATTGGCAATTGTAGATACATTATTTCTAACAGTATTTTTTCTGTTAAAGCTTAGTGTGCAATAAATTTTAAAGTAACTCATTGAATAAGTCATAAAAGTGCTTAAAGTTGTGAGACAGTCCGATTTTGTTAGAAGTCAGAAATACACTCAAATATATAATATACTCAAATATATATAGATAGATCTATATCTTTTCATAAATAAAATTAAAGATTAAATGTATTGTCGATTGAATGAGTCAATTTGAAAAGTGCGCCATCTTTCGCATATTTTTTAAACTAGTAGTGTTTTTTTTTAATTTTTATTAATTATTTTATTGATTTTCAAATATTTTATTGAGTATTTAAAAAATACCCAATTTAGTTTTGATAATGTGTTATAATGCCTTATAATATGTAAATATATTATTAAAATAAGATACTTCATTTAAATTAAGAAAACAATTTCTGAACGCTATCTTCGATGAATATGACAATTAAAATTAACAGGTCAGCTGCCAAGTTGTCAAAAAATGTCAGCCAACAAGGAAACTAACCTTGTTCAGGCTTATTCGGAATTAAACAAATTCTGCCAAAGCGGAGACTATGAGAGGGCTCTAAAAGCTGCAGGGAAAGGTAACTAACCGAACAAAACTATATTTCATTTATAAATCTGTAGTTATTTCAAAATATTTTTTGTTGATATACAACCATGTACAGTAAAAACAGATTTACATAAATTAATCACTTTCATTTGAAATAAAATACATTGTATCTTCTAATCAAACTTTTGTTAAATATTTTTAGATTGTATAATGGATCCTTTTTGTAAGCACATTTTTATTTTAAGTTAATTTGTAAAGACATAATTTGTTTTCAATTACAGTCCTGCAAATTGCACCAAATGAGCAAAAAGCATTCCATTGTAAAGTGGTTTGCTTCATCCAGCTCCACAACTTTAAGGAGGCCCTGTCCATTCTGTGCAACACCAAAAATGCACCTTTGGCAGCGGACTTACAATTTGAAAAAGCTTATGCTCAATACAGGCTGAACTGTCCAAAAGAAGCCTTAGAGACAGTTGATAGTGTTTCAGAACTAACACCAGCTTTAAAGGAACTAAGGTTGTTTTATTTTTTTTAGCTACACACTATCATTTTCATATATATTACTATTCATGTAGATTAAATAAAATTAAATTAAATAATAAAGTAGATTAAAACTAGTGTTAAGACACCAAAAATCTGAAAGATGCATTTTTTTTTCAGGGCTCAAATTTTGTACCGTCTAGAACTATACCAAGACTGCTATAACATTTATCGAGACATAGTAAAAAATACCACTGATGATTATGAAGATGAGAGGAAAGCTAATATGTCTGCTGTGGTTGCTAACTTATCTGCTCTTAATCCGGTAAATTCATATAAATTATTAATTTTTTTAACTGTAACCCGCACATAGCAGAGTGGTCTGAGGGAACCTAGGAGCCTAGTAAAAATCATTTTATTTTTCCCATTAAGACATTTCCCCCACTGTCTGCCAAATAAAGATGTTGTTTTAACTTGTAATACATAAATTTTTGATACCATTTCATTTATTGAATATCTAATTACAAGCAGAAAAATTAAAGGTTAAATTCCTAATTTAAGAATGTTTTTGCTCTAACTAATCTGGAACCACACTATTGTGCCCGTCATAGTTCTTTTGCGGTCTAATATTAGGCTGTTAAAATATACTTGCAAAACAATGAGAATATTCATACTCTCATTACTATTATTAATACTGTTATTCATAATTTCATTCCGGTCAAGTTCAGCTCCAATATATGCATATATAAGAATATTTCTCATATGGAAATATTTTACCAGAATGAGGTTGGGCTGAGATCAATTGTTTCCCACACTATAGTGTAAATGTACTCCAATTCCAGTCAGCAGATCTACCAACATTTGAAGAAAGTACTTATGAATTATCATACAATGCTGGTACAACACTTGCCATGCGCGGTAAATATAACGAAGCTTTGCCAGTTTTAAAGAAAGCTGAACAGGTTTGCTCAGAGAGTGTCATTGAAGATGGTGGCACTGAAGAGGAGGCTAAGGAAGAAGCTGCTATTATCAGGTTTGCTTAGAGATGAAATTAATTATGATTTTGGTAGTGAATTAAAATAAACTTGGACCATCTTATTTACGTTATGACTTAAGATATTATGACTAATCTATACTTATAATAAAATCATAATGGATTGGTCTATACATGGAAGATTTATCAGAAAAGATGAGAGATATTTTTTCTGCAGGCATTTAAATACAAAGTGTAATAGAAACCAAAACAATGATTTTTTAATTTTTTGTCTGTTTGTCTGTGTGTTCGCTCCCGCTAATCTTAGTAACAATGTATCCAATTTAAATGCAGTTTTCACTATTAGGTTGGTTTAATTACAATTGTTTTATAAATAAAAAAGTCATATCAATTTAAAGTATGTTGTCGACAAAATTGCTATTTGAAAAAGAGTTAGAGGTTTTTAAAGTATTTTATTGAATGGACAAAATTTTTAGTTTTTGATGTTTTGTTGTTTGATATTTTTTGTTAAATTATTATTTGTTTGATGATAGAAAAAAAAAGAGGTTGTATGATGATAAAATTAATGACATTTCAAGATTTAGGAATCTTCAATGTAAGTTTACCCAAGTGTCATAGAACCAATCATATAAAGGAAATTTTTAAGGATTATATTATTTTCTTTTTTTTATATTTTGTTTGTAATTAACTATACCTATATAAAAATAAAATTAAAGGGACTGTCTGTGATTTCTAAATAACCAACTTTTTTAAAGGCCTATAAATATTTACACAATAGCAATACATAAATATCTGTCAGTCTTTCTGTTTCCCGGACTGTCGGAAATGATTATTATGGAGCTAACACTGAAAGTTAAAGCTGGTTGTGGAGCAAATAAATCAAATATAGTAAATAAATAAATCCACCTTCAATCTGGGAATCAAACCCATGACCATCACTGAATATTATTTTTACATAAATGTTTACTTTTTGAAATTATATTTCCAGAGTGCAACAAGCATACTGCCAACAGCAAATGGGGAAGGAGAAAGAGGCTGTGACTCTCTACCAGAATGTATTGAAAGATAAGCCATCTGACCAAGCATTGATTTCTATTGCAAGTAACAATCTTGTTGTCATTAATAGGTGAGTTTTATAGTTATTTTACTAACATTACAAAGCGAAGAGTTTGCTTAAATAAACGCACTTATCTTAAGAACTATTGGTACGCATTGTGAATTGCTTTTCGTTTCAATTTTAACCAATATATATGCTCTTGAAAACTCTTGAAAATAAAAGAGATTCCTTGAAAGTCAATAAATCCATAAATATATATATATAATAATATTATCATTTAAAGGTAGTGGTGCCGTAATCGTGACGGTTATGGGTTCGATTCCCACTGAGAAGAATGAATAATTATTGTTTTCTTGCTTCCGTCATTCAACATGCAATTACTTAAAAATTGGGTGGGATGTTTGTAACAAGTGTTTTAACACAAGTGCACTGTTTCCACACTGCTACAATATGCGAGATACAACGTGGAGCTATATAAAATATTAAAATTTTCAGAGATACAAATGTATTCGACTCCCGCAAACGTATGAAGGCGGCGACCCATGATGGATTAGAACATAAACTAAACTCACGCCAACGCGCCGCCATTGCTTACAACCAGGCGATACTCGCTATATATTCTAATCAGGTTGTTTATTTATTTATTATACATGTTTTATTTATTCTATGTATTTAAGTTTTTGTATATATATATATATTTTGGGATAACAGTTTAACAGGATTTAAAAAAAAAATATTTTAGGTAAAGATTTATCTATTATAGTATATTAGTAGATTTTAACCGACTCAAGTTAATCCGTTTCCTGCTTTTTGTCTGAATTGACTTAAGATTCAATTCAGATTATCTAATAACAAGACTAATAATTCAGACTAATCATTAAGATGACAGAATTCTAAGCCACACGAAATGTAAATTCATCAATTCTTATTGAATGCCCACTACCACCATTTACAGTCAAACTAATACAATTGCTTTAATATTTTATGCATAGGACTAATTAAGGACTAATTAATTAAGAAAATGTTATAATCGGTGATAACTATTCACATGTTTATATTCAACAGATAAAATAAGTGATTTAAAACATATTTATAATTCTGCTTATAAAATATAGTATAATAATACACGTAATATATACAAATTTCAGCCGGACTTCTGTAAACAATGCTGCGTTAAACTCAACAAAGAGTTTGGTCAAGACAAAAAGGCAGCTTTAGTTGAAGCATCCTCTTTAGTGAAAGAAGGAAAGAAAACTCAAGCTATTAGCCTCTTGTTGAAACATGGCGGTTTACTTGTACTGGCCGCGGCTCAAGTTATGTTAGCTCAGGTAAGGATCTTTTTTTTAAGCTTCGCGCTGTATCCCGCACAAAGAAGGATAGGCAAGGGGAACTGGGGAACCTACTGTTAAGTCACTCTGCACTTTCCGCCGAATTTTTGAGATATTGCGTGTTGAGTGGCGGAAGAAACGCCGCCCTTACCTTGTTACCAGATTGATCGACCGACAAATCGTCCAACTGTTGCGTTAATTTATCACACGCTTGTGCCCCTGCGCCACATGAGCCTAAACTACATGTTTTATACATAGCTTAATTGTTATTGTACGTTTTTTAACCGACTTCGGTAAGAAAAGGAGGTTATCAATTTGACTATGTTTTTTATACAGAGTGATCGTAAAGCAGCAGTCAAGTTGTTAGAAGATAGCGAATACAAATACAAACCAGCCATCGTTGGTCTCCTCTGTACTCTTCTTACCGCAGATAATGAATATGAGAAAGCATCGAAATTGTTCTTAGACGTGTATGAACATTATAAGAATGATGATGAGGTGAGTTGTATCTATTAATAATTTAAAGAATTGAATTGCTTGTTTGTTTGACCAAACCACAATTATGAACTAGTGTTAAGACACTCCATTTCCATTAAGATACTTTCGTTCCCCACTTTCCGCCGAATTCTGGACGTGTTCAGTGGCGGAACAGTTGTGTGAGTGGCGGCTCTTTGTCCGTTATCACAGCGAGAAAGTAAAAGTATTTCATTTTCTCGAATGGGAATCGAATCCACAACCCGTCGCGTTTATAGTCGCACGCTGGTGCTCCTGCGGCAAGACCTACTGACAGAAAGAAATAATATCAGAAAAAAATAATATTGTTAATTAGTTTACACAAAAATTACCCTGTCATTGTTGGGAGCTCGTTTTCTTGTAGTGACTTTATGTATGTGTAGCAAAGGGTGACCTTCAAGTTGTTTGAGACAAGAATGTAAAATGAATAGTGTGACCCCTGTATATGAAACTATGATTGATACAGCATGAAGGAAAAAATATCATTATTTCACAGAAAGTGTCGTCGCTCCGTCACGTGTGGCGCGCGGCGGCGGAGGCGCACGAGCGCGCCGGAGACACGACCGCCGCCGCCCTCGCGCATGAAGCACTGGCGCGCGCTGCGCCCGCCGACAAGCGCAGCCTCGCGCGTCTCGTCAAGGCGCTCCGGCACCACCCAGAGCGCGCGCGCAGCCTGGCGCAGGGACTGCCGCCGATATCGCAGCTCGAGGTGAATGGAGTGAAGACTAATGGTTCTCTCGCTCGCACCGATCCGACCAGTCCTACTTATAAAAATAAACGTACAATTTTTAATATAACAAACGTTAAAGAATTTCGACGTAGCTTGATGAGTACGTATGGCTTAGGCTCAAAGCTTTGAACGATTTCCAAGAGATGCGGGTTTAAATCCCGCTACTGTAAATTTTTTTATACATTTTCTAAAAAAGTATTTTTCTTTGCTAAGTGTTTAAAACATCTAAAAATTGTTATTTTTTTATATTTATTTTGTCGTGTATACTTTTTTTTATCAAACACTAAACTTATTTGATTAAAAACTAATTGTTTTTTTTAACTTAGGGTAAAATCGATGTGGATGCCTTGGAATCGTCTAAATGGATGATGGGAGCGAAGGTTGTCAAAAAAACTGTTCAAAGCAAACAAGAACAATCGCCTGGGTAAATTATAATTTGTCTATTCTATATATTTTTTATACTTTAAATTAATAATTTAGAAATGTGTTTTTTTATTGCTAGTTTATATAAATTTCTGTCTTTAAAAGTCTTTAAAATTTACAACAAATAAAATAAAATAAAAGATACAACATGTACAGCATTATCACTGTAAACAATCTGCCAAGCCACTTCAGAGTGTAGTTAGTTTAAATATTAAAAAAATATTATTTATTATAAGCTAGCCCTACAAACATCTAAATGTGTTTATATTATTATTCAATTTTTAACCTGACTTCTAATAGCCGTTTAGAAGGAGTAGTATCACAAACCAACGTAAAAAAGATATAATATACATAAGATAATTTCGGTTACGGTCCTAGCGCAGGGGTACAAAGTGAGACTGTAAAATCGACTTGTTCGATCCCCACTCAAGGAAATTAAATATTTATTTATATTTTCATTTCTTTTCTCTGGTGTCAAGGCAAAGTACGGTGTTGAGTTCCGCCACTCATCACACAATGCCTCCAAAACTCGGCGGAAAGTCGGGAACCGAGTGTCTTAACACTAGGTACCCTCTGCCTACCCTGCTGTGTGCGGGATACAGCATGAAGCTGACTTAAATTAATTTTTAAAATTACAGAACACCGGGCTCAGAGTTAGGTCAGAAAACAAAGGTGAAACGCAAGCGCAAAACTAAGCTCCCTCCCAACGCTGACCTCTCCAGACCTCCGGATCCAGAGAGGTGATAATTTTTTTATCTATGTCCTATATCTATATATAACTGGTCAAGACTATATTAAAGGATTCTTAAAAAATCTTTATTAAGTTGCATATTTTTTAAATAGAGAGCCTGACCAGAGTGTTTCAATATTACTAAAGCCTTTTGTATTACAATGTTTTATATTATTTTTTAGCTTCATTCAGAAACTCAGAATGGAAATCACACACATTTACATTTTATATGATCTTCAAATATATTTTGCAGATGGCTGCCCAAATACGAGCGTACGGCGTACCGCAAGCGCCGTGGCATCCGTCGTGACGTCATCAAGGGTAGCCAAGGCATGACCACCGCCGCCGTTGATCAATAGTAAGTAACTTTATGAAAACTTTAATAATTATTCATAATACCTATGTTAATAATTATTTAAATTGAATGAGTATTTTTTTCTTGCTAAAATTCGTGTTTATTTTTATAATATTAACTGTATCTGAATGTTATTTAGATTTTTCTAGAGTAATTTTTTTAGCTTCACGCAGAGTACGCAAACAGAATCTAGTAATAAGATAATTCATTCCCCACTTTCCCACTAATTTTCGAGACATTGCTTGTTGAGTGTCGAAGCTCACCACCACGATTTGACCAATTACCAGAACGATTAAGTTATATTAATTTATTTCCTCCGATCAAAAAGCAAACCCAAAACCATCGTTTACAGTCAGACATTTTCCACTATGCCACCATAATTTTACCTTCTAAACAATTCCCTCTTTCAGTGACATGAGCAACAAGGCGACATCAGTGTCGAGCCCCGCGCCCGCCGCCAGCGCGGCTGCCGCGCGCTCCCCCAGGCCCGACAAGGACAGCGCGTGGCAACGCAAGCAGCAACAGAAGAAGAACAAGGGCAAGGGCAAGAAGTGGTAGCTGTCACTTGTCATACATCACTGTCAACTTGATTTATTATACAGATTATATATATACTTTGTATTTGATTTTGTTGTTTTATTTGTATACCTTAGAACCCACAACCTGTCGTGTAATATTTATAAACAAATAAAATTTTGTATTTATTTATAAATTATAGTTCCAACAAGCAATTGCCATGACCCCTCACCACTGGATCATTAAGATTATAAAGAAAAGTTATCTATTGAGCTGAACCCGCAAGATATTAATACAATAAAATCTACTAAAGTGTTATTATATTAAAAAAATAACTGTTTAATCAAAAATCATATTTATTTACTATTTCAAATTATCAACTTAATATTATCGTTTAGCATTCCTCCTCTTTGATTTACCAGGCCTTACATTTTTCTTACTTTTAGGGTTAAAAGATTTAGATTTATAATTAAATGGTTTCTTTTTTGCAGAACTGTTAAAACCATCCATTTGATTTGACGAATCTCTTGTATTCAATTTAGATCCTTTCTTTTTACCTCCAAAGCCAAATTTCTCGTCTTTCATTGCTCGCTTCTTGTTTACTTTATTTTTGGGATTACCCTTGTTTGCATTTTTACCTTTGTTATCTTCTAAGAAGTCCAAATCACTTGATTTTCCTTTTCTAACTCTCTTGAGCTGTTCTAACATTTGTTTTTTATCTGCGGCCTGTTTTAGCTTTGTATCAATCTGCAAAAATCATATAAAGTTAAACTTTCATATAGAATAATAATTTAAGTAATGGTATCAAAATGTTGACATGATGTTGTAAGTATTTTAAAAAATCCGTAAAGATAAAAAAATACAATTTAATAATCAATAACACTAGGGACTATGTGGTGCAGTGTATGATTATAAACGCAACTGTAGAAGGAAAAATATAGAAAAATGTGATCCCTATTTTTGTGCCCTATCACATGCTTTCCTCCGCCTTCCCTGCCATATGCGGGATACCAAATAAAAACAAAATAACATACCTGTACTCTCTTAGCCATCTTCTTTTGGTCCCTCAATTGGCGCACTTTCTCTGTTCTTGCTTGAGCAGCTTGTTTCGCCATTAGATTCTTTCTCACCTTCTGCATGTGCTCATCAGATTTCGCCATCTCAGCAAAATAATCATCAGGTCTAAACATTAGATCACATTAAATATTTTTGATCAAAAAATTATAAAATTGGGGCCATTGTGGCACAATAGGACAAGGATCTTTTTGTAGTGAATGCAAATGGTTGAATGGGTGTGAATTCAATCCCCACTAGAAAAAAGAATTAGTTTTTACTTTCACTCTTTAGCAAGAAATGTCTCAAATTTAGACAGAAAAAAAGTGTTTATCTTTGGTTTTCTCTTTCTATCCTATAAGGATACATATATATATAAGAATACACATGAAGCTAAACAAAAAGAATATAAAAGTTCACTTTTAAGAAGGTAAGGCTTATTTTATAAAAAAAATTAAGGTTTTAAACTTCCTTTAGCTAGTATATTTTAATTAGTTTTAGTAATAAAACTTAACATGATAAGAAGAATAAATCTTATGATTAATACTATAATCTTTATACATTATTTGATTTTTACATTTATCTGTTCATCAGATGTTCAATTCATAATATAGTATAATACAAGCATGCATGTAATAATATTAGTAAATTCATGTACAAGCTGTTCAGCATGATAGGCATTTCTAATATTACAATAAAAAATCTGAAATATCTGATGAAGGATTTTTTTTTTCTATTTCAATCAACAATTGAAAAACCTATATGGCACAATTACATTTAACTTGTCTTTATTTCCCCTTTCCTGTTGAGCTGTCACCTAATGATTGCAATTTGTGTGGAAACCAAATAACACTTATTTACCACCAGGTTCTCTTTGCTCAACTGCTGCAAGTTTCAATAACAACTGAAAATGGTAAATGGAAACAGTGTGGCAATGGTCATAAATTTGTCACAAGGATGTGGGTGGCAATTAGTGTATTATATAGAAGTCATAGTAAGTGAAGAAGTTAATGATCATACAAAAGCCTGAGTTGGAAGCCACACCTTATTCCTTACATTACAAAAGACAAATTAAAATTATAAGTAATAAATAAATATATATTACCTCTTAGTTGGAATATTAAGTTCCTTAAGCCTTTTAATTCCATCAACAACAGCAGCTTGTGCCTGTCTATGTATTAAATTTTCTCTTTTAAACTCATTCAGAACTGGGTCTTGAGTTGGGTCATACAAGAGGTTTCCTTTAGTATGCTCAGTTATGTTCCTGTAAAAATAAAAGAAAATTATAATAAATCCAGACATAGACCTAATACCCATTACAAAAAAGTTTAATTCAAATGCATTCAGTAGTTGATGATGTCAATGTGTTCAGTAGTTCAAAGATGTGCATCTTATATGAAAATAGACAGAATAATGATTTATTGCAATTTCCTTTTTTGGATAATACAAAACAGCTATATCTTACTTTCTTCTTTGTGCAGTTTGTTGCATTTGCAAGGCAACGTCAGGTGCCATAGGGGCTACTGAAGTTATCAAATCCAATGTTTCAACCCATGGCAATTTTAATTCAAACTCCTTTAGTTTTGCTTTAAGATCTGCTACATTATTAGTATATTTTTTCTCTACTTTCTCTATTTCTTCATTAAGGCCAGGTTGCAATAATCCTTTTGCAAAAGCTTCTTGTAACTAGCAAAAGAAATTTGTAATTATTAACTAAATATTAATTACTTAAAATAATATTAATACTTATTTATATGCATATTTTACCTCTTCATCTGAGTCAATGTCTGATTCGCTATCGTTTAAAACAAAATCACTCATTTTAATATATTTATTCGCACTAAACAAAGCTTTGAATAACCTCAAAGTGTTAGCAGCACTTTATAAACAACGTGTGAATGACAGACCAATAAAAATTAAAAAAAATAAATCGCTATATACACTGGTCATTCAATATGGAATTAAAACGTACTTTGAATAAAAATTTGTAATGTTTCCCAAACTATTTATAATTAATTTTATATCTTTTTAATTATTATGTAAGTTTAAATTTTATATAAAAAGTGTTTTATTAATATTCATGTGATATTTATTGCTGAGTTGACATTCAAAAATATGATAATTTAGTTATTAAAAGTAAGCTTTAATAAAAAAATAAATAATGTTATTTATTTTTTAAAAAAATATTGATAATTTAGTTTTGTAGATATTAATAAAAGTTCAGTGCTAAATATACTATATCATAAGTTAGTTCTGGCACGCCTAAAAGGTATAAATAACAAAGATCTGATGTGAGATTTGCTGTCACAGATAAAATAACAGTAAAAACTATATCATTATAATTTATCCACTTACAACACTGCAAGTGAATAAAAAAATATATTTACACATCTTTTATGTGATTAATGATAAATTGAGTACCATTATTGTATAGTTGAGTGAGGCCGTCGTGGCGTAGCGGCAGAAGGATGTGACTGTAATGCGACGGTTGTGGGTTCGATCCCCATTCGAGGATGTGAAATATTTATTTACGTTTATATTTCCATTTCTTCGCTCTGGTGTCAAGGCAAGACGCGGCGTTGCGTTCGCCCACTCAACACGGAATACCACTAGAATTCGGCAGAAAATGGAGAAGGGAGTGTCTTAACACTACGTTCCCTCTGCCTACCCTGCTGTGTGCAGGATACAGTGTGCAGCTGATTATTGGTTTTTTTTTATTTTACATATATAAATATCTATTTTTCACCCGCTACTTCGCTTGCGTGGTCTTTATAACTTTAGCAATACTACACTATTTACCGTATTGTGCGTAAATAGTTCCAGAAAAACGATGATGCTAATGAAGTTATGTATGGGATTATTTAATTTTCATAATTCCTAGTAAATTTTTAAAAAGTTAATAATTTTAATACTTAAATAGAGGTATATTTATTGTAAGTGGCAGCATAAACCAGCCTTTCTAGTTTCCTTCGAAATCCTGGGTTTACGTCGACGTCATCGTAACATTGGAACTGGAGAATTGTATAATTTTAGTACGCTAGCACTCTAGTATTCGGAAAAGACAAGGCACGCTCCTATAAAACCGTACAGTAGTAAAATACCTCCAGATTGTGAGGATGATTTTAAGCTTGATATTTTTATATCCATTGAGATTTTACTGGGTTTCTAGCAAATCTGATCTTCATTTTTCTGTCAACAGAAAGTTGAAATCATATTAACCAATTTCTCCCGATACATTATAATAATATTCCATACCAGATATAAGACCTTTAAAATAAACTAAATACCTATATTTTGACGATGACTAGTTAGTATATAACAAAAAAGTTAAATTACAATCCATAAATTACTTATTTATTGAAAGACGAACAACAGATAGACAAACATTTAAAAAAATATAACATAATTATATTCTGTTAGATAAACTTTAAAAAGATAAAGATCTTTAGATTTTTTATAGCTTATGTTCGATTTACAGAATCGGGGTAATTATTATATATATTTTCAAAATTAATTGTTATTTTTTCTTACTATATTTTATTTTAGATTTCGGAAAGATTATAAAATAATTTAATTTATAGACTCTGTTGTTATATTATTTGGTGTGATTTTGTTACCTATATAAATTTAGATTATTTGTGGATAAAATAAAAAAAAGAATTGTCTATTATTTTCATCATAGTCTATTCCATAGATTAAATTGTATTTTTTTCTAAGACATAACATCAACTGTATAACTTTTAAAACATAAAAATTAAATTAATTGCATAACACAACAATTCTAAATGTATTTTCACTTATAATTATAAAATTTTAATTTTAACAAAGAATTAAATCCATATTATTGCCTATTTCTTGAATAAAAAACTTATAATTTGTAATTGACCGGAAGTTCAAAGTACTTAGACATGTTCCGTGAAACCCCCCGTTGTTTTGTATCAAGAAAATGCAATGGCCGCCATCTTCGACTCTTGTGAATGTTTTGGTCGTAGTTTCGGTTTTTGAGGCCTTTTTCGTTTGTGCTATGCAAATACAGGATAAAAATAGTTTCGCTACATCGTAGGAGTTGTTAATTCATTTGTGCAAAGGTGAGTTCCCTTTCCTTCATTATTTTCTGCAAAAGTGTTTACATCTGGATTTCGTAGCCTAACTTTTGCGATGTCGTCTTTTATACGTAATTACTTGTGGTGGTACTCTTACAAATACCAATATTTACTATTAAACCGAGATTTAATTCAAATTTAATCTTTAGAAACATTATAAATATACAAACCTCATTTTCGTATATATTTATATATTTCACCCCTTTGTTACTAAGCAGGATATATAAACCCTTATTACTTATTGTTTTGATTCTGTATTTTCCCAAAATATTACCTATTTTCACAGTGTTTTCCATTTTAAGGTTAGTGTTTACTTTTTTTGATGTTTAGAGACATTTCAGTTTTCGTGCCACAATAATGGCGGCAGTGGATTTTAACCTATCTAAGAAATTTTCTTATTTACGCTTCAATACCATATGTTATTATATATTATTTTTGCTGTTATTTCTTATATTTTCTCGTAGGAAACATTAAAAATGTGACTTTTGACTATTTTGTGGAACAATGACCTCGACTGTCATATCATATTTGTGGACTAAAAATATGTTCACAACATAATTATGCCGTCAAAACTTATGAAGATTAGGAAAGTGGATCGATAAAAAGTCGATTTTCGATTGCAGTCATTTGGAATAATTTTGGAGGCCGGGAGCTCTCCATCGCATCTTCTCGGGTTGGACCCAAGATGCTATTCACAGCATGTCAGCTACATCAGAATATGAACCAGCGGTCCGGCAAGTAAGTCTCGCACCCATTTTATATCATAATCAGCTATAACATCATAGATAATTATTTACAGGTATGCATTATGTATCTACATAATGAATGTACCATTAAACTATTCATGCAACTCAATAGTGTTAAAATGTTATCATACTAGTTATTTATTTATATTTCACATATGTATATTATATATAAAAATAAATTGACAATGTTTGTTTCAAAGTTTTATTATATTTGCATTATCCTAAAAATTTTAAAATATTTCCCATGTATTTTCTACTGTAATAAACATAAACTACTATTAAAAAACTATATGAATGCTCCAATTACAGGCTTACTTAGATTGGAAGAAATAAAAATTGATACTTGAATGTTGTCTCATTAAATTTTTTTTACCTTACCTTTAGCCTGTACTATTATTTTTTATAATTTCAGTTAATAACTATGGTAAGTATGAACTAATTAAGAAATATTTATCATTTTTGATTTTAAACTTATCTCAAATTCAGCTGAACAAGGAAATTTGATATGACATGTTATTTCATTACTCAAACATTATACTATACATGCTGATTGTATGATAATAAATTCACTGTGAGTCTAACAGTATATGGAAAAACTTTCTGAAACTTCCAACAGTTTGTACTATGTATGTATTATTAAAAGTAAAATTATGCTGTATTTGTAACCTATAATAACAATACATCATAATGGCCATGCGAATGATATTGTATAAATGTTATTTGTGTTAAACTGTGACTAAAATTAATATATATTGTTATAGGATTACGGGCCGACCACCTCCAGTGAAAATATATATGAACATGTGTTGGATCACAAATTAGCAGATACAATGGACATATCTAGTGTAAGGACCCCTGTTCTAAGGGCAGTTACTGTCTCACCTACTCAAGGTGACCCTGAACCTGATTCCACTAACCCTGAAAGTATAATTAAATCAGTTCATAAAGTTGACAAAGATATAGAGTATCATATTAGTGAGAAAAGGTGTAGTGCAGAGATGTCTGTTGATTCTCTGCCCCGTATTGTTAGATTTGAAGAGACAACAATAGATAATGTGGGGCGCATAGCCTACCCTCTAATACAAGAGGCAGACGATTCAGATGGAAACTATGTAGAGAATGCTGCCACTTTAATACAAACTCCATTGAATACAGCAATTGTGCAAAATGTTGGGAAACTACCCCAAAATTTTACTATTAATGTAGATGCAGCTGTTGGTAATATTACAGCTATACAGAATGTTGGTCAAGATGTTGCAGGCAACCAAACACTATGGCTACCCACAATACTGGCTACCAGTGCCTCAGATGATAAAAATGAAGAGGATCGGCCTCCAGGTGTCTCACAGATAATAATTACAAGTGAAAGCTATGTCAATGATACAACCCAGGCTGGTAGAAGGACAAACATAATAACAGAAACTAGCTATATTAGTCGACCTAAGGCATCTAAAGTTCAGATTTTAAGTAATATATCTTTACCAAAAAATGCAAATTACTCTCAATCATACACAGCTCAGGGTAAAGATATTGCTGCACCAGTGTATGGAACACAAAATCATGTATATAAATTGAGTGCCAATGTATTATCTCAGAAACATTTAAATAATGCTATGTTAAGCACAAAACCCCCGAGAAACCAGTCCCTAATAGGTGCTTCCTTATCTCCAAGTGTTATAAATAATAGCCCAATTAAAAATGTGCCATACAGTCACATATACTCTAAAAGCACAAATGTAAATAAGGTTAATAATGGTGCTAATTTAAATGCAATGGTGGCTGCTTCGTCAGGAAGTACTCAATGCCACATTTTGTCTAGAGTTGTTTCGGGACCCAATAAAATATCAGTACATTCTGGAAGAAAATCAATTAATACATTCAAGGGCTCAAAGAGTTCTCAAATGTCTAGCCAAAAGCAATCAAGGTCTATAAAGATCATTCAGCAGGCAGGTACTGCTAATAAGTCTGAAACTAAAGCCTGGCCTGTCGCAAGTGTTACATATAAAAGCTCCAGTGGTAACTATTTAGAGTCTAATACATCAAAAGTGATACAAAAAGTTGGCAGCCCCACGCATAAGGCGCAGTCAACTATGACAATACAAAAGGTTCCCAAAGGAGAACGTCTAGTACTACAGTCTCCCTGTGGTCCGGTACTTTTATCTACGGCTCCGATAAGCACGAATTTGCCTAAAGGTCCTCATTATGTGCAATCTGGTTCTACGCCTAATTTAAGATATGTTCAAACATATGGGCCGGAGAACCAACTGTCAACAGTTTCCCAAGTGTCTGCCAATCAGCAGCTCACTGCTCAAATATTGCAGTCTTTGTCTCAGCCTAAGTTAATGCTGCAAAGTCCAACACCGATACATCCAACAGTTAATATAACCCCTGTTCCGGTTGTTGAGGAACCAGAGATTAAGCCCATTAATAAAAAGAGGATTGTATTGTAAGTACTAAATATCATTTTGCTTATTTATGCATACTTTAATTTTAATAAATTAGTTCTTAATCGGCAATTTTATATAGATTATTTTAGAGATGATAATATAATATCACATCGTAATATTACTTTAACGCATTTTACATGTTGTACATAATAACTTTATAAAAAAATATTTTTTCAGTGGTGACAAATCAACGCTTCTAACGGCTGATGATATTATCGGCGTAGAGGAACGGCCTAATCTATCAGAGGAGTTGCGTCGCTATTCTTATCAAGCACTAGCACTTATTATGCTCGACCATACATATGCATTGCCCTCGCAGAAACAACCTGTTAGTCCTCCAACTACGACAGTGGCTGCCATATCTCCAGTAATAACCCCTCCGGTCACAACAGCCCCCATGAGTCCCTTAAAGACCCCCGCGCCGCCCACTCCTCTTATAGCAACTACCCCCACTGAAATACCACAAACTGTCTCCACTTCAGCGCCAGTGGTCCCAATCCCTGTAACGAGTGTAGCTTTCGTACCTGTACCTAAGCCACCTCCACCCCCACAAGATGATGATACAGCATCCATCATATCATCCGTAGAAGGTGATAAAAGACCGCCAGCTCCAGGCGGTAGTGACACTGAAACAGCGCCAGAAGGTGAAGAAGAGGGTAAAACACGTTGTGTGTGCGACTTTACCCACGACGATGGTTATATGATCTGCTGTGACAGATGTGGGGAATGGCAACATGTAGACTGTATGGGAATAGACCGAAATAATATACCAGATGCGTATATGTGCGAGTTGTGTCAGCCTCGATCTATAGACCGGCGACACGCGCGCTCCATACAACTCAGGAAAAGAGAGGAGCTCAGCGCTTTAGGGGCATCTGACTCAGACTCTTCTGAATGTGATCGATCTGGACAAAGAAGGAAAAGGCTACTTACTGTCACGACTTATACGAACACTAGCGGTTCATGTGTTACCACGTATAATTCAAACTTGCCAGTGCTGCCGCCCTTACCGCAGCCGACTTTAAGTTTACCCAAAAGAGGACCAAAGCGTCCTAAAAAAGCAGAAGTCATTAGAAAAGGTACGAAACGAAAACTTTCTGAGAAGAGAGTGAAGCGGAAAAAAGAATTAATGTTAAACAGAAGTAAATATAATAATTCTAATAGCTTATCGTCAACTCAATCTCACTGGAGAGATTTATATGAATTAGCCATGACGAATCACTACAGCCCAGAGTTAAGAGCTAAAATCATGAAGTACAGCAGCAAATCAGGCAATTCTCCGAACATGGCGTCGGCTATAACGGCGCACTTATGTACGACAGTGCCACACGCCGGCGGCAAGATTCTTATAGCAACGAAGGACCTTAAAGAAAACACTCCGGTCATAGAATTGAGAGGAAAATACATGTTGTCCAACCAACACAGACCGCAATTGCAAAACTCTGCTCGGGCTGGGAGTCAGAAACCGGGACCGTTCGTATTTTTCTACAGATTACCTAAAGATAACACTCAAATATGCATAGATACGAGGACGTATGGAAATGAAGCAAGATTCGTTCGACGTTCGTGTAAACCTAATGCGGAATTACAACACTGCATAGTGAAAGGAACTCTTCATGTTTATTTGGTGACGATTAATGACATACCGTCTAACACAGAAATTACGGTCGGTCACGACACGAACGGAAGCAAGCAACCGTGCGCTTGCGGGAATCCTAAACATTGTAAAGTAAATGGCCTGAGTTCTTTAGTTAGCAGGAAGAGCATAGACTATCCGCAAAGAGAGAAAAGAAGTAGAAACAGATGCTTCAGTTCATCATCGTCGCCAGTTTCTCCTCCGCTTGCTCAAATCGCAACCACTCCGGTTCGGGAACAATCGCCGCCGTTCTCTGTAATTAAAGTGGGAAAGAAATCACCTATCAAACACGAGTACCCGCCAATGTCCCCCGTTAAGGAAGTCAAAGAAACTGTTCTATCCTTAGATTTTCATTCACCAGTAAACCAAAAACATGAGCCAATTATAGATTTCAAGGAGGATCTAAAAGAAGAAGAAATGGACTTAACAGCCAAAGAAGAAATGAAACCCGATATTGATGAACCAGACTTTGTAAAACTAGAACCTCCGATAGAGGAAAATATGAATATAATCGAAAAAATTGAGAAAATAGAAAAATTGGAGGAACCCGAAATGCCTCCTGAACCTGATCCGGAAATTGATACTCCCGACATCAAACCGGAAGATCTAAACATTAAAGAAGAGCTTGCAACTCCTATATATTCTGAAGATATCGAGCCTGACCAAATAGAAAAAATTGAGAAGGTGGAAAAGGTTGAAAAAGTTGAAAAAGTTGAAAAAGTCGAGAAAATCGATAAAATTGAAAATGTCGAAAAAGTCGAAAAACTAGAAAAAGTTGAGCAAATTGAAAAGATTGAAGAGAAGATAGAACCAAAGATTGAACAAGAGAGACCGGTGACAAGGGAGTTAACTGCAAAGTCCGCGTGTCACGACAGATCGTCGCGGTCAAGTCGAACGACTTGCACCAACCAGGAGTCTTTGGATGATAAGACTGACGATTCTCAGGACAAAGTACAAAGACCAAGCAAAGAAAAGGATAAAAGGAAAATGGTAAGATTCTTGTTATCTACGTTAATAATTTTAAATTATTATTTAACGGCTTTGAGTTTGAAAATTGGGCGGTGCATGAGGAACAGAGTGTTTTAGCACTATGTTCCGCGCCTACCCTGCTATATGCGGGATACAGCGTTAAGCTAAAATGAATATTATTTAGAATTAGAAAAAAAGTCAAATTTTAATTAATTTTTAGACTCGTGAGGAACGCAAAATGGAAGCAATAATGAAAGCCTTCGAACGAATGGAGAAAGCTCAACAGAGAAAGCAAGAAGTGAAAGAGAGACAAAAACGGAGGGAGTCCGATCCACACCCGAGCACTGAGAAAGATGATGACGATGACATACAATGCAGTGCGAAAAAGAGAAAAAAGTAAATTTATTTTAAATGTTGTTATATACTTTAGTTGTAATTTCAACCATTATTGCGCAATTTGTTAAAATATTTATGTCAAGGTAAAATATTTTATTAGGCTGTCCTCTACAAATAATTTCATTTTCAAATGTGGCGACATGTCCTAAAAAATCTTATAATTTTATTTAGTGCACTACATCATGTAGGGCACTAAACGAGGATTGAGTCTAAATGTCTGAAAAGTTGTAACACTAGAACGCGCAATTTGTTGTGACGCATTGCGTGTTGAGTGACGGAACTTAACGCCGCGCTTTGCCTTGTTACTAGAACGTGGAAATAAAAAAATCCCCGAAGTGGGAATCGAGTCCACAACCGTTTGGTTTACAGTTGCACGCTTGAGCCACTGCACCACGTCAGCTTCAAAAATACCTTATACATATTGAGATATAACATAACACGTGGTTTCAGAAGAAAAGGACGAGCGAGGACATCATCCCAATCAAACAGATGTCGTCTCAACTCCGCGGACAGTGATATGGTGACGTCGGGAGACGAAGCCGCCACTTCTCCCACGAGACCGACTCCCGAACCCGCACCCGTGCCAGAGGAAAGACACGAACCTGTAAATGAGGTATGTGATGTCCTTGTGAGTTCAATTATATTATATTGTATTAATAATTGTATATACATATATACAGCATTAGGCTAAAAAAATATCTTATTATATACCCTTTGTTCACAGGACATTGGACTAAGTTCAGCTTGCTTACTTGTAGAAGCTGCAGTTGGGTCAGTTGAATCTGCATTCAAATTACCCAAAACTAAGAAAACAATGGCGACTGAATGGATAGGCAGATCTCCAGAAAGAACACCGTCACCATATCAATCTCCATACAGACCGACATTAGTATCAGCACCATCTTTAGAAAGCCTAGTACGAGTAGCGTCTACTATGATAGGTGATTTAAGCGGAAACCAAGATTTTAATGATATACCAAGATCACCTCCGAGAACTCCTGGTAGGGAGAGAAATAGACCTCCGAAGAAAGCTAAACGTATTACACGGAGTGTTGAAGTACCAAATGAAGTTGTTGAGCCGCTACCGGTGCAACACAGTGCGAAGAAACGATGGTTGAGACAGGCGATCAGTGAGGAGAGTGATTCACCAATGGCTGGTAATTATTCCGTGTTTTAAAAAGGTCAACTCCTCATATTTATAAATTATGTTGCATTTATATTTCATCATCATTTGGATTCCTCCCCTATTGTCCCTTAGTGAACATTTTGCTTAGAAATATACACAGAAAATATGAATAAAACAGCATTTCTGATTTAAAAATTTTGTAATTATATTTAGAAATTTTAGATCAACACAATTTGTCGACCTGGCCGTATGACATAATTTATTAATAGCTATATATCAATAAAAAACTTGTATGTGCATTATTCTTCATTCATTTGAGATAAGATTTAAATTACATGTTTTTTTGAGGAGTTGACCAATTTCATATTACGATAAAGCTTAAGTTCACCATGCTTATGTCCAGTGTAGATACATTTGTTTCAGAATCTCCGCCCAACGAGATGGTTACGCCGTTGAAGAAGAGACGAATGGCGAGAGAGTCATTGTCGTGTGAACAGAACAATATAGTGCCTGTAAGTTGAACTTGAGTTTAAAAATGTATCATATATAAATTATAATATATTTTGTTTGTTTCCTATATTAAACTATCAATCTTTTCTTCTATTTGTATATTGTAAAGAATTGTTGTCCTGTCCTATATTGCTTTCATTCGCTTCCAATAGTTAATTAGAGAGAAGATCACCTTCATGAACATTATTCATAATTGTACATTCATTTTTTATCTTTCAACTGCAATTAAAATATGATATTGTTTGAAATCAGAAGTGAAGTATATTAAAAAAAACGTCACTAAGATACAAAACACTAGTTAACACATCAGAAGTGGATGGTACTTAAAACTTATTATTATCTATGGTCTCTAAATCCCTGCACCTGGGCCTTGAGACCACAGATATAGGCTTAAGGGTACCCTTTCTGATATATCAACACTTGCTCTGCCTGCTCCAGCCCAGTGTAATTATAAATAGGTGTTAACCACATTTATTATTAAAATAACAATTAATTAATCAAATACATAATTGTCCAAATAATTGAGTCTGCCATAATTTTTTTATTATTATAATGATGCATTATTTACCTGTTTTACTTTCTGTGTAGTGCAACGACGAAACATCACCAGTATTAACATCTGAGGATTCTCCAGTGAAGGAGGACGCGCTGGCGCTCGCCCGGCAGTACAAGGCGTATGGCCGCGACCGCGCGCGCTCCGACAGCGGCCAGGGCTCCGACGACCACCAGCCCCCCCACGACCTTCACGACTCACACGACCCACACGACCCTGAACACATTCGACGGATAATAGGCGTGCCCGACGACCCCCCCAACGACACCAGCGGAGACTCCTCGCCCCAGCGAGACGAGATGGACGATATACAGAAAAAAATACACTCATTTCATACGGAGAACATTCAGATATTGAAGAGTCGAAATAAAAAACCGCCGAAGGAAAAGCGGAAGAAGGTCAATCTCAATTTCGACCTCAATATGGTGGACGATCAGATCAGCATTCAACTTAGAACAGAGGACGACTCCAGCTCCAAGTCGCCAGAAATGAACGGTGATGTTCCCGATGAGGTTATGTCACATGAAGATGCCAAACTGCATGTGTCCCCCGAAAACATACCATTGCCTCCTGTAGAGTCGATCCCCTTACCCGCGCCTGAGACCATACCGCTACCTAAGGAACCCAGCCCTGTTTCCGTTATGCCCTCCCCTGAAACCATACCATTGCCCGAGGAACCCATGAAGCCGTGGAAGACGAAAACGGATATAGTGGAGAAAGAGGAAAGCCCGAGTGAACTGACACCATCAGTGGATAGTCCTCTGCCATTCTCAACCCGTTTCAGCTCAACAGGGCTGTTTTCAGGCATCTACAGCATGACACAATCCTTCAAAGTGGACACCATCAACGAGAACATCCCCAATATGTCAGTTATAAAAAGTGCGATAGACAGGACTACAAGTTTGAAAGACAGTGGATTCCCCGTCGAGGGTGTGTGTCCAGTTGATGACTTGAAAAGTGTTCAGGAGATATTGACTCGTGTGAACAACATGGATTCTAATAACAGTGTCTTATTATCCGGTGTGTTGAGTGTGACAAGTGGTACAAGTGTCACTCAAGTGATGGGTGTGCAGGCTTCAGCTTCCACAGCTACTGCTTCGGGGGCTAACCCAGTTGCATCGAGGCCCTACGCTGCGAACGATCCGAGACTCAACCCACCTCCTCAGGAGAAACCAAAGCCTGTCAGAAGGAAGGTGAGACAGCTAACTTATTAATCTTAATTGTCACTGAGTAATCTTAGAAATATTTTTAAAAATTAGGTCATATAAATTAAAAAATAGAAGTATGAGTATGTGAACTGAAACAATTAAATGAATAAAAATAAAACAAAACAAAAATTACTAACTTATATGTAGAGACCGGATGTACAATTCTCAATTAACACAAAATTTTTTAGGTATTTAAAAATATAATTACTAACTACTTAAAACTTAGGTTCTAGTTCCAGAAAATGTAGAGGTACTTAACATATTCAACATTGCATTAATTTATATTTTTTGATCATATTAGTATTTTAGACCACTGGTATAAGTAACTTAATTTATATACTGTTGTATTATTTAGTGTTCATTGCAACTTTAGTCCTGAAGTTTATGAGATTAACAGAAAAGACCAACCAACATATCACCCACATTTTCACAATCATTCACTGAGTTTGAGACATTCTCACTTTTTTTTTTAAATCTGACCAGGAAAGTTACTAAAAACATTCCCAAACAAATTATGAACCCGCACTTTCTCTTTTAATACTTACACTGAACTATTCCATGTATATCATATTATGTAAATATTATACAATTTTTGAGTAATAAGTTTTTAGTAATAACACAACATTATCGATAACTTATTTACCAAGTTATTTAATCAAATTGTAGTTAGGTATAATGAAGCGAATGTTTATAAATAGTAATCGTAATTATCATTAGTTCAACAAGCAAAGGTTAAGGTTGATTACTTTTTAGTTGCTGTAAATTGCATAACGAGAAAACGCATGAGGTGCACCGGAGTACAATAATAAATGTAAAACTTGTTTCTAAAGATCGCAAGGTCACCCGCCCCGGCCTTGAATTTACAACTCGCGCACGAAACGGCATGTGGATTAAATATAAAATTGTAACGAATCTACATTCACGTTGTTGATGCGCAGTTGCGCAGAATTTATATGATTATAGTACGCGATGGTTGAAGGTTCGATACTGGCTTGTTGTTTATTTGTTTTTTTAATTTTCACGATTCATTGTTTACCCAGGTAGGCAAGAAAATACTGTGTCGCTCCGCTATTCGACTAACTCCTGAATTCGAAATTGTGTGCTAAGTAAGTGGCGGAACTCAACGCTGCGTTTTGGACAAATGCAAAAAATAAATCATGAGCGATAACCACTCCCACAATCATCGCACACAAGTGGTGAATGCAAGTAGTGTCTTATGGGAAACGAAGTTCTCCTAGTCTACCCTGCTATGTACGGGATACAGCGTGAGGCCAAAAAATTAATATCAATGATGCCACCACAATAAGTACTAACTATTTCGTAATCCTTGATCTTTTATAACTGGATCAAGGTGTCAGATAAGATATTAATATTTATCACAAAGAATTCTTTTAACACTGATGATATTAGAATAATGAAAATTTAACTTTTAGATTAAATAATAATCAATTAAGAAAAGTTGCTTAGAGGAATTTATAAAATAAATGTTTTCGCACTTTGATTTTTGATAGGAATTTATTCCCTTCATGAAAATAGTTTTTATAGTTAGAAAATATTTTCATTTGGAATATTTCAGAATATATAAATTGATTTCACTACTTTTTTCCGTCAATTATACAAAGTTAAGATAAAAAATAACAATATATTTGTAGATATCACTAATTCATTTGTGATTAATGTAATGTTAATTTCTATCAGAGCAACATAACAAATTGAGTTTCTTGTGGGCTCCATTTCAATAGCTGCCTTTTAAGTTAATTTCATAATTCACAAGTTTCTATTAAATAATATTTATAAAAAAAATTCTTGGTCGTACGGCATCGGCACATAGTGTGACAGTAAACGCGACGGTTGTGAGTTCGACTCTACTCGGGAGTTATGAATATATAAAAATAAACTGAATTAATATTTTTATTTCCTCGCCCTGGTAACAAAAATCCTAAATTCAGCGGAAACGCGGGAACGGGATGTTTAACACTAGGTTCCTTCTGCCTACCCTGCTATATGCAAAATACAGCGTCGTCGCGTGTCGAAATTCTTTCACGGTTGTTACAGCTTATTTATATGCAATAACATTTAAATAAGCTGTAACAAGCGTAAAAGAATTTCGATATAGCTTGATGAGTACGTATGGTTAGAGCGCTTGCACCATTTCCAAGAGGTGCTGGTTCAGACCCCGCTATGTTAAAATTTTCAATCACTTTCTAAAATAGCCTAATAATTCGCTGCCATCTCCACCAGCTCTCTATAACGGAGTACCGCAAACGGCACAAGAACGCGAGCGGCGGCGAGGACGGGTGCGGCGGGTGCGCGGCGGGCGAGGAGGGCTGCGAATGGTCGCGCGGCTCCTCCGCGTCGTTGTCCCCGCAGCGCCTGGACGCGGCGGCGGCGGCCGCGGTCGACGACCTGGAGCAGAGGCTGCACAGGGACCTGGCCGTGCAGATGCCTAAGGGTGAGTTGTGTACACTACAATATACTCATTGTATGCTGAAGCTATCCCATATAATATATATCAAGCCTCTAAAGAGTATTCGATAACACACGTGTAACATACCTATAGTGCATGTGTAGCACTCAATATTTACTCGACCTCGATACACTTAAAGTATTTGTTGTACTTTTAATACACTCTCAATGCACATGTTAACGCTTTTAATTAATTTAATATGCACTCAATATGTAAAATGTACCAATACACCCATTGAGTACATCCCACATAGCAATTGCCCTTAATCTATATCAATCATACAATATACATTCACATCACGCGCGCCTGCGGACTACTGCAAAGTGTTAGAAACGTCGGGTTTCCAAAAATGTATAATACTAAATATACGCGATTAATCCTGTTAAACAGTTTCATTTAAAATGGAACTGAAAGTTGATAACCATCTTCAATAAACATACATGTCCATCATAAAATGACGTTTTCTATTAATTTTTCAGTATTTCCTGAGATAAGCGCGTTCAACCAAACCAATTCTTCAGTTTGATTATATTACTATAGATTTTAAATTTCAATGTATCACAAAATATATACGTTTCATTTTATGTTATTTCGTTATGTTGGTAACCTACGACAGTCTCGGTTGGTCCCCTTGGACAATCTTTTAATAATCATCTGCATACATGAGAATAAATTATTCTATTATCTAATCGTATAAGTTATCAACTTGTATATAGTACTCAAAATATACATATTATTGTCTTATATCTTTTAAAATTGTTTTTAAATATTCTAATGTCTATTTCCTTCAAATCTTTTGGCATTATGTTTCTAGTTTTTCACTTTTTATTTACTTTTACATATATCTTTGATTAATTGATGAAAGTTGGGGGGTGACTTGATAGGTGGGATGGGAGTGGTGGCAGGATATAGATTTTTTCAATTTCAATATTTAATTACTTCTTATCTCGACATACAACACAAAATTTATATATCAACCATTTCATTTTAAATTTAATATTTTTTAATAAATTAAACTTTATTTGTTCTGACACTGTCTCGCACACTAACTAATACAACTAATTGATTGTCGACTTCATTAATTATATTTATCTGCGACGTTGGGAAGACAATCGTTATTAATTTATTTATGTCGCATAATTTTATGAATATTGTGTTTCTATAATAGACCCATGTTGAAACAAATGGTAGTTTTTGTGAATGATAACATAATATTATTCATTAATATTGTTCATGTAGATTTTATTGATCACATACGACAATGTTAATGGTAGCATAATAATTGTTTTGTTAGATAAATAAAAGTAATATAGGCATTTTTCGAATTTGTATGTCAAGTAGCGTAGTTTGTTACACTTGAAATATTATATAATTATGACACTTAATATATAATATAACAAATACCCTCTTTCTGGCAACACCACATCAAAACCTCTAGAAAATAAACTTAATATAAACGTTTCTAACCAATGCATTGTTTGTCCCGCATATACATTACGCGCTTGAATAATTAATTAATATTAACTTGTTTTTTACGCCTCATAATTTATCACTTCTATTTTCATCTTTACTTTCGAAGGAATAAAGTTTATATTATGTTTTAGATTTGTATTCAGTAATTCTTGTACAAGTGCCAAGTCCACATGCCATCAGAATGAGCCAATATACTGACAATAGTACGTTAATATTATTTTATATGTATGTATTTATGTACGATATTTAGGTTGTTTTAGAGAAAACGTTATCGTAAGCTTTGATAATTGCATTAATAGTGTGTAACGAGTGGCATTCGTGTCGTTTTGTGACCCCATTTAGGTTCATAATTCACTTATTCTGTTGTTGATATGGTACTTTATTAAAAATTTCTATATTGTAACATGTATGTAATTGGATTGTACCTAATGATTATGGGTTGAATTTTTTTAGTACTTTATTCCACAGGATAGGCAGGGGAACATGGTGTTAAGACTAAGTTCCCCAATTTATGAAATATTGATTGTTGAGTGGTTCGATCTCAACTTAGATTAATTTCTCGGGTTTGGTGGATAGTGCGGTCTCGAAAATTAGTCAAAAAGTCTGATACGGAATGTTTTACTTAACAATGGATTCCTCTGATTACCCCCTAAGAAAGAATGAACCGTACATGTGTAAATAATAAACAAGAGTTGCACAATAAATGATGTGTTTACGTGGCAGGTGTGTTCGACGCGCAGCCGACAGCGTCGGAGCGCCAGCGCGAGAACCTGAGCTCGCGTCTGCGTCGCGAGTTCGGGCTCGCGCTGCCCGACGACGAGGACGCCCGCGACGCGCGCGCGCCCGCCGGTACGCACTTCAACTAATTTTAACTATATTTTGATATTTATTTAAATATTTCTGATTCATCCTTAATGTTTAACAAATGCAAAAATATATCCTTATTAATGTTATTATTTTTCAGAGATGGGCGTTAAACGGTGCGACAGATAGAGGACGGTGAAGCTTTGTAGATAAGACATATTTTTGTAAATCTCACATAAGCTTGTAATATAACAATTTTTTATATCGTCTCGTCTATTCTCGTCTCATCACATCTCACTATGTCACATCTCGTCTCATCACGTCTCACCTCGTCACATCTTGTCTGACGAGTCCATCATTTTAATTTGACGGTGTTATCTGCAAGTACAAATTATTATTTTTTTATTATTCTCCTTGTACATAATGTATATAGCAGAGTCTAAGATACGTATAGTATAAAAGAAAACATTTTTTATATGTATCTTATATGTTTATTTATGACGTCATATTATTATTATAGGATTTTTGTAACGCGTAATAGGTGTATAAGTAAATTATAGTTGTTTTTATTGATTTGTTTTACGGATTTTTTTTTCAATGGGTTCCGAAATCCGCTAGGTGTTAGGATAGTTAGGAAACGTTTCTGGTGTAATTTAGCGATGAAGTCTTGATAAGCCATTTCTATATATATATATTTACGTGTCATAAAGTAAGCACCACCATCACAAAACAAATGGCCATTGGGGATATTGGATTACTATTGGACATCTCGGTTTTTGTACTCAGTATATAACTAGACCTAGTTTAGTTAAAATGGTTTAGTTAAAAATCAATAAACATAATATTGGTATATATGTAATAATAAGGGAAACAGTATTTACCATCACATAATAATATATGAGATTTTGTAATATATCTTAGATAATGTTTGATTTGTTTTTACTCAACTATGTCTAGTTATGTAAATAATTTATTTTTAATCTGTGTAAAAAAGGGGCTTGTCAGATAAAAGAAACTGTCCCCTCTGGATACGTAAGAGTCTGTAACCGAAACGACCCGATATGAAATGTAAGCAACTTCCTTTTTTACATAATAACAATATTAATATAATACTATAAATACATTATATAATAACAAAACGCGATCGCACTATGTATTAATCAATGGACTTAATCCTTTTGATGTCAGTCTGTTACCGTAACTTAGTTACGCGCAGTGTTATCACGTTTTGTAACACAAATGGTTCTTCCATATTGTTTACGCCATTTTATTGTCAATTAACCTTTAACTTAATGTTCTTTTTCTGTTTATGGTACTTGCAAGTGTGTTGACTTTTTTTAATGAATGTGAGACACTTAATAATAATTGGAAACTGTATTTAGAATTACGATTTCCATGTTTTCATTTTATTGATTGAATATTTTTATTTTTTAAATAGAAATGGCGTAAACGATACATTCACGGTCGACTGTACCTGACTTGAAAACAACGAATTTTTGTTGTGAATACTTCGGGCTAACGTCCCAAAGAGGGCTGCCAACTTGCAAGAAAAATACATAGGATAAATAATTCTGGTAAAAATCAAAACCTACATAGAGATACTTAGCACAATCTGCTTCAATTTTTTTCTCAATAGTGTAGTTTCTGGTAACACTAGCTTAATAAATAGACTTAATATGCTGTCTCGTTTTTCTGATAGTTGGCAACCCTAGTCCCAGTGATTTGCGAAGGACTTGCAAAATATTCTGTTTGTTATTTCTTCGTTCTTCTCTTTTATTAACCAATTAAATGAGGCCTAAGGTTTTATGGCTTAGTCTCTTAGTACATTGGTTATTCATCAAAAGTAAAACGTCGTGTTCGGTTTAATTTTGTGTTTGCGCAATCATTAATTGTAAGAAGGAATATTATTGCCATTTTCCGTGTATGTCATTTCGTAGTAAGACTACGCTCTTAGCCCAGTGTGCGATATTCCATCCTAGAAAGTTGCTCAACGTTCCCAAAGAAATTAACTAACTACCCTTTTAAAATGAGTGTTTAATACGATATTATGGAAAAGAAGGAAGCCGTTTTTTTATAAAACTCAAATAAAATGTTTTCGTGCAAATCGATTTCTATATTCGTGTACAAAAAAAATTTTTGAAAATTTTAATATGTATTTGAAGTTTTTTATAAATTACATAAAAATCTAAATTACTATTTGGTCAGAGTAAATAATCTCAATTAAAACGTGCAAGCAAGTTAAAAAAAAATCTTATTTGAGATTCTAAAGTCATATCGATGAGGTCAAAATTCCAATTTTAAAGATTGAACGAATAAGGCCGAATACATATTTTTGCTTTGCGCTACAACTATAGTGGAAACTCTATATGACGACACCGAAGAGATCACAAGTCGCTTTATATGAAATGGTTGTTAACTAGGCAGAAAATATTTTCTTCGTACTTTTGTTTGAATGTTTTGAAATAATTAAGAATATGAAAACGTTTATAGACACAATATAACTAATAAACAACAATATGATCCCTACTCACAGCTGAATTAATTACATGTCAGATAATAAAACAATAGAAAACATACACAACTGCAGTTGTTATACAGTTTTTTGCAATTTATGAATATAGATACCGAAAACAAGCTAAACCAACCAAAGCGATTTCGAAAATTTTGAGGAGTATGTCGAATGACGTTATTTGGAGTTAACACTGCAGTGTATTTTTAAATTACTTTTAGGGATGGCCTTGAAATTACCGCCTAAATTATTTAGTAAGTAGGCTGAGCCATATACGAAATTTGTGTTCATTTCGATACTTAATTTTTATTTGTGATTGTCACTTGGTGATTTGGTATTTCCTAATATATTATTGAACAGGGATGACACGGAACCAGATGTCTGAAATAAGAAACTATCCGTAAACGTCACCGAATCCGTAATTGTAATTATTCGAAACTAACGTGTAATCGATTTTTTGTAATCTAAATCGTCTGTAACATCCCTGTTCCAGATATTTTTTTTTCCAAGTGCGGGATTCGCTTGCCGGATTATTGTATGTATTGTCACGCGTTTAAAACAAAAATATCGATTTTTTCGTCTACCTGAAAGAATATATATAATATTAAATTTTATTTTATTTCCTGTTGTGTGATAAATTTCACGTATTTCATATTTTATTGAAGAAGAAAATTAATGAATGAGTTTCATTATTTTTAGGTTATAATTGTGATTTTCGCTCGATATTCTCTATACAAAGTTCTTGATAAAAATTTCGATGCTCACAACAGTTTAATTGACTGATTGTAAATCGTTTTGCTTTTTTTTTAAATTTGTTAATCAAGGCGTGTCAATATAATGTGTAATTAGATAAATTATCTACTTTTTTAAACGCAAACACCTCGTTTCAGCATAATTTTAAAAGCTTAGCATAGTCAACTGTTGCAATAAATATGCCTAAAGGCAAAAATCATGTATGTATGTACGTAGTGGATAGAAAAAAAATTAAACACCCCAAAACATTAAGCAGCTTTGTTTATTATTACTTAATTCGTGATTTTATATTTTTGTATAGAAAGATGGATTGTATTGTAACGATCCTGTCGAGGGCGTGACCGGCGACATCTTGTAAATAACAATGGTTGTTAAATATAATTGTAAATTGATCGCTTTATCTCCCATGTTAAAGTGCATTTTGCTGTGAATTTTATATTTAGTTTATATAACTACGTTTTTAATCTGGCAACACTAGTAAATGGGGTTACCGTAACTGAATGGCTTGATTTTTATTATTAGTCTTTATATATTATATTAATATTATTAATCAAATTAACGGTCTTTCATTTCAATATTTAATATATTTGGGCGTTAATTTAAATATAATAAACAGCACAATGCGCTCTAACGTATCGAAATCTTGGTAGTATAGTAGAGGAAAATCTTTGTGATAATTTTTAAAATATCATTCAGTAGATACAGTGTCTTGTAAATAATATAATTAATGATAAGTGAAAAAAGCTACATATATTTTGTTATGAAAAAAATGCACTTACTATCGTTTGCCTTCTAATTGAACGTAGGTCTGTATGCATATGAAAAAAATTGGTATAGAACATTTTTTAGTATTAGTTTTCGTTGGAAATGCCATTATTAAGAGAAATTTTGATATATGATAAAATTTATAATTATATCGTAATGCATACAGTCCAACGATCTTCGATCGTCAGTCCTACAGTTTGATTACCTCCCACCTGCATTGGATAACTTTTTTTAATGTATTTGTAACAATGGAATATTTTGCAATACAAAATATATTATAATATAATTTTTTAACTCGTTTAAGTGGATCATAAATAGAGCTTGTATATTATCCAGATGTTAAATATTATTATTTCTTTCTTAATGTTTTGAAGTAAGCATGTAAAATTTAAAATAATAATATAGAATAAAAGATGTTATGATAATTAATTACATAAAATCTTCGTTTGAGTGTCATTGCCTTTCCTTTTTCCCTTTCTCTGCTATCAATCAATATGTGAAGAAGTTGTGTAAATAGATGAAATAAAAATATGGTTATATCACTAGTAGTGTCAAAACAACTATGAGTGATCTGTTAATTGTGGGGTATTCGCCTTATTTAATGATTAAATTTGATTCACGCCGTATTCCGTATAAAGTTGGGTAGACGGCGTGAGCCTAGTGTTTTCCGCCGATCCAAATTTTTTGCCTCTTCTAATTTTGCGTAACAGTATGTTGAGTTGCGGAACTCAATGCTGCGCTTTGTCTTTATACTATTTTCAATCTAGCAAGAAAGATTCAAAAAAATAAATTATATAGGGGAATTGTGCTCAAGATGGCATACTATGATAAGATGACACACTACCAATATTGATGAAACTATTAGCGCTAAGTGCGATCTTGTGACGTTTTAGAGAGTGTCTGTAGATGCAGCTAGTGCTTAAATTCAGTATGGCTGAGAGTGAATGCAGATGGGCAAGTAATTCATGTTTTCGTTATTTTCAATTGCAACAAATTTTTCTTTCGCTTTTGCTTGATGGTGAAAAGACATGTAAGATAAAGATTTTCTATTTGAACTAATTATAAATGTAAAATAGGATTATTATATGACACAACTAACGCTAAAAGCGCATCCTAACCTATAACCTTTTGTCACAACGGTTAAAATTAAATTCATATATCTATTGGGTAAGATGACATACAAAACGTGAGTATAAAATGGCATACTATCTTACCCTTATAAATAGAATCGATATATTTTTTTGCTTTACGTACAAAATGCCTGGCAATTACAAACGAATATATATTGGTCACAAGAAGACATGGATAAAGCTGCTAGAGCAAAGGCATTCAATAGCCGCAGGTGACGAAGTTTATTTCCCTTTTGGAAAAGGAAGTGACTGATAACGGAATCCAACCTCATAAAATTTGCAACATGTATGAATCTGGCGTTAATACTGTTTAAAAGCCCCTCAGCAAAGAAGAAACTATTTATTTGTGAACTATGCTCGACATATAATGATGGCGTTTTTATGCCACATACTAAGTGGCATACTAAAAAAAAAGTAATGTCATTTTACCCTG
>HE671596.1:51930-74623 GCA_000313835.2 Heliconius melpomene melpomene | reverse complement strand
GCAAAGAAGAAACTATTTATTTGTAAACTATGCTCGACAAATAATGATGGCATTTTTATGCCACATACTAAGTATGTCATTTTACCCTGTAGTTATTTCGTCTTACACTGGTCGACCTAAGTGCGATTTTTGTTTGTTTTTATGATGTTTGAAAGATGATTGTTCTGAAACTAAAATAATTTCGTTGATTATGAAATATATAATAGTATACGCAATATGCTGTTCTCAGATCACTTTATTTGTTTGAAATATTTATCTTCAAACAAAAAGTATGTCATCTTAAGCACAATTCCCCTATATGTAATACTAGCGGGCGCGCGCAGCTTCGCTAGAGTATTTAGGGCTGAATTCTAATAACCCATGAAACGTGTGTTCAATGAAATATTTTTAAGAGTCTAAATTTCAAATTTTATAAAAATCGGTTGCGATTTAAAGATTTTTTCATACAAACTTTCAACCCCTTATCTGCACCCTTAGGGGGTGAATTCTAGAAAACCATGAAACACATGTTCAATTAAATATTTTTAAGAGTCTAAATATCAAATTTTACAAAAATCTGTGGCGATTTAAGAATTTTCCCATACAAACTTTCAACCTCTCATTTGCATCCTTAGGGGGTGAATTCTAGAAAACCATGAAGCATATGTTTAATTATATACGTTTAAGAGTCCGAATTTCAAATTTTATAAGAATTGGTGACGATTTAAAAAAAACCTATACAAACTTTCAACCCCTTATTTGCACCCTTAGGGGAAGAATTCTAGAAAACGATGAAACACGTGTTCAATTAAATACTTTTAAAAATCTAAATTTCAAATTTTATAAGAATCGGTGCCGATTTAATTTTTTTTCCATACAAACTTTGAACCCCTATTTCACCCCTTTAGGGTTAAAATGTTTCAAAATCCCTTCTTAGTGGATGTCCAGATTACGAAAGTAAACATCTGTCTAAATTTAACGTTTCTAACAACCGGCGGTTACGGCTGTGCGTGCGTCTTACCTCAGTCAGTGAGGACAAGTCCTTTTATATATATAGATAGATTATTTACAAAATATAGTCGCTATGAAGGAAACAAGTGGTTTTTACACTAGCTTCAATCAAGTCAGCGTATCCCCAGACCAGATATACGCTCAGCGTATATCGTAGAGGGGAGGGTAAGTATACTTTGGACATGTTCAGAGGAAAAAATAAACAATACTATAAAATATTTAAATGTATTTTCTATATTTAATTACAAAATTTCAATTACTAGTAATTAATGGTAAAGTAAGCTCTCCGCTTAAAAAAACAATGATTTAATGTTAAAATCAACAACAATTACACAATGAAATTGTGCACCAAAAATATAAATAATAACCATAACATTTAATTACCGTTATTTTGGTTGGAAGAAGACGAATATTATTACTAGCAAGAAATAAAATAAAGGAAATCAAACAATCTCAATAAGTTAATAACTTATAACGGGCAGTTCTCGAATTTCACCACTTTGCTTAATTTTTGTTTTATTTTGCACTTATTCTATCGTTTTGGCACTGATAGTATTTAATGATGAAAATTTAACAATACTTAATTTATAGCTACATATAGAACATTCAGCAGGAAATGTCTTATAAACGACGCAACGCAATAAAGTGTTATTCAAAATATATTTATTTATTATCAAAAAGTTCAGCACCCTTAAAGTAAAATGTAACAGTCTGATTTTATTTGGATAATTTTATTATCTGTAATATGGATGGAAAGGTACATTTTATTATCTGTAATATGGATAATATCGATACAAATAAATTAATTACTAATATAAAAAAAAACTTGAAATGGAAAAAAATATTTAACATTTTATTATATTTTGTAAAGATTAATTAAAGCAACAGATAAATTGGTACATGAATATATTTGCACTTCTATAAAACTAGTTAAACAGTATATTTATAACAGATTATACAGAAAAATATTAATGAAACTTTAATAGAAGAAATCTTCATTACATATCGTCGGCTTGAGAGTCTAAACCTGCTAATATTAAACAAATTCTCAGAAGAGACGTTTATGAAACGTTTGTAATAAATTTAAGTATATTATCAGAAAGCTTTGACAATTTCGAAAATTGATTTGTATTCTCTACTCTATGAAATAGATGAGATGTATTTTTTTACAATTTCAAATGGTATATAAATGTATGAGTACATACAAAAAAATGATTTAGCAGGTTTACGCTCTAATTAATTTATTACATGTTATAAAACATTTATTTTATTTGTTTTAAAATAATGTGCACTCTATCTAAACATATTTACAGTTTAATTTCTATTGCTAGTAATTCTGATTTAAAAACAAAAATTACATCAAAACAAAAATAAAAAGATGGCGGTAAATAAAAAAGAACTAATAATTTAAACTAATAAAATACACATAAAACTGTTATTTTATTGAAAAAAAAATCAGTTTGTCAAGCAACACCTGCACTTGACTAGGTACGAACAAATATCACAGCCGAGACTTACAACACTGACACTTTCTCCCTCAAATCCTATTTATTTACAAAACTTATAATAGACAATTTTAATATTTTTAAAATGTTATTCCACACAAAAAATGATTAAATATTTGAGAAAACTTATAAAAATTCAAAAGTAGCGTATTGCCACGCACGCCTCTCGGAAACCGTCCTCTTAGATAACGTCCGTAGGTTAGTCTCCAAGAGGCACGGGTTCGACACCCGCTACCATGTTAAATTCTTTATCCGTTTTCCAAAATACATAGTATTTATGACATAAATCGGAAATATAATTATTGAAGCAAATATTTAAAATTTAACTAAACATTTTATATATAAGTATGTATTTTTTTAATCAACAAAACTTCTGATTTAACCATGGAATGTAAAATGGTATATAAATTATAATAATTTCACTTACGCTAACAGGGTACTAAGTAGATAGAAAAAGGTAAGGAAATAGAAAAAAATATTAATTTGTTATTTATACGAATAAATATTAAAAAACGATTAAACTTTATATTTACATTTAAACATAAGGCTAAACACATTATAATATAGATTATACAGATAAAAAACTATTTACATAGTAAAAAAAATATAGTCTGTATTATTAATAAGTGTTTTTTTAAATTCATACTGACCAGCACCTGTATCTATTCAACAAGAGCAAACATTGTTACGAATGTTATACATTTTTACGATAATTACAAAATTCAGATATAGTGTATACTAAACCTTAATAGGTTAATTTAAAATTTTACAAACTATACTTTTCGTATAAAAGAAATATTAATTTCTTCATCACTAAAGACATAGTAAAAATATCTCATTTTATAAATAAAATTAACAATGCCAATCATTAAATTTCAAACATAACTTTTTTATACTTTATAATTGAATCACTAATTTAAAATTAATAATGGTTGTATTGCACATACATAATTTTATTTTAAAAGGACCATTAAAAGTATGATGCGGGTAGGATTGGTGCGCTTGTACACATTTGGTTTGATAACATTATCGTAAAGTTTGAGGTAATGCACAGTGTGGCTGTTACACCACCTTTACACATAACTTTAAAATAATTAATAAGTCCATATGGCTTAAGTATTTTTTTAGGTTATTAATTAGCCTGTATTTTTGGGTGCCTTTAGTTTGTTTGGCTCGAGTGCACTCTCACACACACACGCCCCTGGTTGAGTTAACTCAGCTTGAGTACCTGACTTTAGATAGCATGGCTTGAGAGTGGTATTTTACTTACTACTTTACTCCGATTTTTAGCTTAACTATCGTTCCTTGAGTGCACGTTAACATTGCTCGAAGATATTTTTGGCTCGAGTCCATCTAATTTGTAGTGGGGCTTGGCTCCTGTTAATGCGATTCCAGCTCGAAAATACGTGACACCACTGTAGTTACAGCATTTTAGTACCCATCACTCTAATTAGAGAAAAAAAGTAATAAGGTACTTTATCTCAACTGCACTTAGCTATATGGCTAATCTTGCTCGATTTTTATTTAATGTGCCGGCCGCCATCTTGCTTCTGGTTCCCTTTTAACACGACAGTCAAGACACGGTTGAAAGTTGACATGAATTGTAACAGGGTGTAATGCCGCTAGAGGTCGTTCCTCTAATGCACCGAGCTGCCGGGCCACGCAAGCGTATTCTACGCTTAGTGGTACGTAGTATTTACCTGTAAATAAGCTAATATTATTATTTTTTATTTTTTTTAAGCTTCACGCTGAATCACGCACATAGCAGGGTAGGCATAGGGAACCTAGTGTTAAGACACTCCTTTCCCTACTTCTCGCGGAATTCTAGACGCATTGCGTATCGAGTGACGGAACCCAACACCGCGCTTTGACTCGACACCAGAGCGAAGAAATGAAAATATAAATTTAAATAAATATTCCATATCCTCGAGTGGGGATCTATGCTTTGGGGGACTTTATGCCCTTGCGCCACGACAAGCAATGTTATCATTTTTATTTAGTACCAACAGAATGGCATGGTATTAACAAACGAAACTAGGGTATTTAAATTCATTTCTTTGAGAAATCACTCGACTGTATTGCACGTTAATTTAATCTTTCTTTACTTAGTAAAAATTATAACTTGCATACAAAATGCTTAGAGTAGAGTAATGCTCATTATGAATAGAATAGAACAGTATAGAATAGAACAGAATATAACAGAACAGAACAGAACAGAATAGAATAATGAAATTGGTATAGTACAATTATTAACAATTTTTTGTCGATATGTAAGTGATCTTTGTGCTTATAATGGTGTTAGAAATAATGTTTATAAAGAATAAATTTATTTTGTAATGAAATTTAATTTGTAAAAGGATAAAATAATTTATATAAAATATTTAAATATATATAGGATCATATAATTTATATAAAATAATTATTATATTTAATGCTTAGAAAGAGGCCACATTGCAAATGGCCGAAAATCTTAATTTGCACTTGAAATCTATAAATACAAATTAAAATGGCTCTACACCATTTTATTCATGGCCACGTAAATTTAAAAAAAGAATAAACGTCAAGTGTCATACCGAGGGCGTTGAGCGCGAACACGGGCACGTACTGCGCGGGCGGCGGCGGCTTGTCGTACTGGTGGTGGTGCGGCGACTCGCTGGACGTGTCCTGTGACAGGGAAACGATCATTACAATTCTATCAATGAAGAAGAGATTTTCAAAAGGCGGCGAAATAATTTAAATACAATTACTGCGCCGCCACCACGTCTTCCAATAAGTAATTTAACTATTTTTCATATTTTTTGTTAAACGTAAATTTACTTTTTATTTGTATGATTTATTTTATTCTGTAGCCGATATCCCACACTATCAAATTATGTGTCATAAGGTTTTATTATTTTGATATTTAAAAATCATCATATATTACATGTTAGAATACGGGAGCATGCTCATTGTCCATCGCATCAATGATTCATGTCTTACATAGAATATATACATATATTTAAAAAATAGTTATGTATTGTATATACATAAGTAACTTCAACGTAATAACAATGTTCAAATACCTGTGGCGAAGTATCCCTAGCGTCTTCCGTAGATCCCGAAGCTGACGTGGAGGTGGAGGCGGAGGTGGCGGAGGCGGCGGGCTTGGCCGCGCGGCGACGCTTGTGGGAGTACGCCTTGTGGGGCACCGCGTTTGAACGGGATATGTCTACCACCTGATCAAGTATCCAGAATAAATATGACAAAAAATATCCACATTTGAGGCTCACTCAGAAGAATGACTTATTTTAATTCTATCGCTGTAATAAGGCAAAGTGCGGTATTGAATATTGAGTGGCGGAACGATTGAGTTCCGCCTATCTTCCTTTAAATTCGACTTACCTCAGTATCCTGCGACCTGGAAAACCTCCTTTCAATGGAATTCTTGAACTTATAGGAGTGTAGGTAGTCATCGCTGTGCTCGGGCTTGCGAACTTTGCGTAACGCTACTTCACGCTTCAGACGACCGTCTACTGGTACTTCCTCGCCCTCCGTCGCGGGTATAGCTAACGACACTAGAAATAAAATAAGAAATGTTTAGAATTGTTAGTGCTCACCAAAAAAAAAGACTAAACTTATATATGAAAAATTTAAACCACAACTCTTGAAATTCGTTGATTTTTGTCTCTCCCTAGGACATCCAAAAGTTTTGTTGCCGAATTTTTAAATAAAGATCGCTTGGCGAAAAGCCAAGAAAAAAGGTAAAGATTTTTATTTAATAATAGTAGAAATTGTTTTAAAATTACTTTTTATTTCAAATTAGCAGAAGTTGGATCGAGAGTCAACTATAATTTAAGAAAAAAAATGTTTCTTACATCACATGGCATACTAATTATACTTCTTTACCTCTATCACACTCCATAGGGTAGGACTCCAAAGGACGTTCTTCATAGGGCTCCGGGAACACGGGCGGGGGCTCCGGCCTCTGTATCACCTTTACAGCAAACCCGTGCGAGCTGCTCGACGAACTGGCCGTCTCTGATGATGATCCTAGGTGGGACCGCTGTTTCTCTCTGATACCTGGCTCTACTAAAAGACAAAATTTTCTTTTATAATATTGAGCGAATATGATGCAAATGGCTCTCATGGCTCATATTAATAATAGTTTTATTAATACCTTTTGCTCATATTAATAATACCTTTGCCAACAATATTCTAGTCTATGTTTCAATCTTTGTTATTAAGTGCAATAAAGAGTATATATATTTGATTTGATATTATGATTCTTATATATTGGCAAAATAATAAAATTACCCTACTCATAAACATTACATACATTACAGCACTAAAAACTCGAAATATAAATCGATATAAGCATTCTTACAGACAAGAATTTAATCCACTAGTATAATATGCAATACCAAATAACATACTAATAGACAATAAAAAATGTGAAATGCAAAATTACCTTTAGTAACAACTTCACCATGCCGCTGCAAATGCGACGCCATTTGCACGCACAGCCCATCTCCCGGTCCGAAGCCTTGGACCTCCACGAGGAAGCGCAGGGCTTCCGTCACCGCCTCCTGATACCCACTCCGGAAGTCCGCTCCCTGGCGCTCCGCTATAACATACCCACGAGAGCTACACCTTCACGCGGGCGACTCTCGGAAACATTGCCTTCATTGGTTAGATTGATTTAGCTCTCGCTGGTTCTTTTTTTCGCCAGTTTTTTTTATTGGCGTGCCTTTAATTGACTATGACCGTGATATATAATATACGTTTGTAGATATTAAATATTATTTTTTTTGTTTCTAAAATTATTTATTATTAAATATGTAATTATTTTAATAAGATAAACGTTACAAACAAATATTTGATGTTTTTTATTTCTTTAACTCTGTATGTAGATATATTATGTATTTTCCTAATCATAGTCAGTTAAAAGCGAGAACAGCGTAGAGCGTAGAAGTAATATGATAATATTTATAACAAAGTAAAATTTTGAAACTTTACTCGCTAACAATTGTAGAGAAGATTGCGCCGTGTTAAATGTTACCATAATATTTGTACCTCAATCTCGGCTTTCTAAAGCACCCGAAGAAGACTATGTCAACGACAATCGGTACCGTCTAGACTTATTTAATCGTAATTTAGTTAATTTTACTGAAATTTCTGATACTGCGAGGCATTTAAAAATATTTATTTTGTTTTGAAATTGTGTTAGATGGTGGAACTTTTAAGTAAATTGCTGGTAAATTATAACAAAGTAATCACGAATCCTTTGCATCATTCGAAATAGTAAGCAAATAGAGACAACGTTTTATAAACCCTCAAAAAATATGAATTATTTATTTCATTCTGAATTTTCCACTAATATGAAAGATTTTGCTAGTTCGATAGCTAAATGCGACACTGCTTCATTACACCGAAACAAAAAAAAATTTAAAAATAAAAATTACTTCGATTAGGAATCGAACCCATAACAGCCGCGTCTATGTTTAGATATAATATATTAGTATTACATTTTGTTTTCGCGTACAGCAGGGATGGCAGAGGGAACCTAGTAACTAGTGTTAAGACATTTCGTTCTTAACATTCCGCGCAAACGAGATATTGTGTTTTGAGTGGTTGAACTGAACTTAACGCCGCGCTTTGCCTAACTGGGAAGTGAAACGAAAATAATTTAAACATAACCAGACGCTGTCCCACCGTGCTACGGCCGCATATTTTCTATTGATTTCAAATATAACAAACCGTTCACTCGATCCTGTAAAAACTTGAGATGTCTGATTGCCATTTCAATGATCTCGGTCTTTTCAACCCTCCCCCGGCCTTTCTTCAGGTATTCTGGCGGGATCAGCCGCGAGAGGTCGGCGAGGCAATTGTTCATGCGGTCCCGACGACGCTTTTCGATTATTCGATGTGACATCGGATCTTGCTGTAGATAAAAATATTTTAAAATGAAATCGATTTTAAATGTTTATTTATTTTATCGATATTCAAATAAGATTTCAATTGTAAAACAATTTGTTATATTTTTTTAGATTATGTGCAATAACAAAACATTCTTAATATTTTTTTAAAAATATATAAATTGTGTACCTAAAAAATACTAAAAAAATATACTTAATTAATTATAATAAGGGAATAAATCGGGCATATTCAGTATGACTTGCCCTCGAGACCTTCCCCTTCTTGTAGGCGCTGGACGGGTACTCGCCCTCGTCCTCCGACGGCGCAGCAAAGTTGAGTTCCCCAACGCGGCCGAACCCGTCGTTTGAATTATAACTGAAAATATAATAATAATAATAATGTTAAAATTAGACAATAGACAATTAGTAATTTGGGCAAAATGAAAATAATATTTATACACTGTGCTTATCTTAATAATTATACATTATGAAAGGTTTTTATCTTGAGTTTTTAATCTTTCTTTTTTCAGTTTTGTTAAAGCAAACATAAAGAAAATTAGTTCCATGTTATTAAAATATGAACATAGTGCTTATATATACAATTATTTATTTACACGTCTGGTATCTATCTATTCTTACATAAAATTTTTAAAAAAATTTATTCATTATTACATTATGTGAAAAATAATAACTGTGATAAGCACAAATAATCATTGTGGCAAACATATTAATTCAGCTTTCTTCAAAAGCAGATAAAAATAGTATATACTAGTAAAAGTAAATCAAAATCATACGAAGTAAATTTATTTTCCAATAAACAAAACGAGTACGAATTCTCATGTCAAATATAATAAATTTCCACGTTTTCCTTCTTCAATTGTTACTTACGAAAACACAAATTACAATTGTTTAAAGTAGGTAGGTACATACAAAACAATACTGTGTAAAAATTCCACGTTTCAGTGTACTCCGCCTCATACATTAAGTGATATGATTTGCCTTGACAGCCACGTGATCGGGCGCCGTTTAAAATCTATTTTGATGCACATATTTTGATGGGTTTCAATATATTAGGTATATACTTGCCTATACTTTAGTCTATTAAATATTTATGTAGACTTGATGTTACCTAATAACCTTCTTTTTTTAGCTTCCCGCTTTATCCCGGATATATTAGGGAAGGCGGATGGAAATATTTGTTTCTAAAGATATACGTAAATTAATTATTTTAACTATTATTGGGCTTGTAGTATGTACCACTCTAAGTTAAGTTCTAATATAATTATGTTTTTCCTTAAAGAAAGGTACGCATCTTATAATGCGTCTTTGTGTTGAATACAGAATGCTAATTATTTATTTATCAAGTATCTTCTTTCCGCTTTCCTGGTTATTCGTGTCAAATGGTAGAACCTAAATTCGAACTTTGTCGTATTTTACTTATCGATACCTATATTATAAATTCGAAAGTAACTCTGTCTGTCTGTCTGTCTGTCTGTCTGTCTGTCTTTTACGCAATCAGGGCCAAACCGCTAATTTAATTGTGACAAAATACTCATATAGAGATTTGAGGGTCCCGGGATGAACATAGGATACTTTTTTTTTCTCATATTTGTAATATTTTCGATATATACCAATATATTAAAATAATTAATTTGACATGCAATTTATTCCGCCATGTTAATAACAATCGTGGCTACGCGTTGCTAAGCAACGGCTTGCAAAGTTTGTTGTTGTAAGAAAACGTCACCCAAAGTGAGTTTGCTTAACGCGTACATGGCGCGCGCCGATATAGATTTGTATACATTAACAAAAATTAGATGATTTCTATAATTTGATATTCATCCTTATGAAAATAAATATAATAGTCACTTTTAGCATTTCATCTAGATGGAAATTATAGTTATAACATTCTAATAAATAATTAAGATGTCACTGATTCCAAATGACCTAGCCTACGAGTGGTATAGTATGACCGACTTTGATGATTTTGTAAATTTTTATATATTTTCGAATTACTATTATTTTTTATGTAATTATTTGCTGCTTATAATTAATTTATCTCAGTTCGGTCTTCTTCTTCTTCGTGTCAATGAATGGAGAATTCATATCACATTTTGCCAGTATTTAGCCACGTCGACTGCGGCATCTGTTGCTTCCATCAGATCGTCATGTGAGCAGGTGAATGGACATTTCGGGCAGGAGAGTAAGTGTGCCATCGTTTGTGGATCGGCGCCACAGTCACAGGGTGACCCATCCCTCAGTTCGTACCCCCATCTCACGAGAAGCTCTTTGCATCGGCCAACCTGGCTCCGTAAACGATTAAGTGACTTCCATGTTGGCCACTGCAAGTTGTAACCTGCGGGTAGGCACTCTTTGGGTTATCTATACCGATGTTATACACTTAAAATATCGTAATTTTAATAATTTGGGATTTTATTTAATATTGTTCGCAAAAATTAATAATTATTTAATATAGAAAAATGTTTGGTACGCGCGCACGGCAAACTTTAGGTACTTTTTCTAATATTAAGAATTTCCTTTAGTTACTTTTACTTCTTTTGTTTGTTCTTTTCGGTTACTCAGATATTTTTTCTAATAATAAATCTCCACTTATTATTATTTAACTTATTTTAATTATTTAGGCTTATATTTTTGCGGGCGTAGCCGCGTCCGGGCCCCCTAGTTATTTATATATAACAATAATAACAGTAAACAATAACAGTTACACCTATTTGTTTTTCTTTTTTTTTATCTTCACGGTGTATCCTACACATAACAGGGTAGGGGAGGGAACCTGGGAACCTAGTGTTAAGACATTCCGTTTCCATTAAGACACTTCCGTTCCCCACATTCCGCCAAATTTTAGGGGCATTACATGTTGTTTAAATATATCATTTCCTCGATTGGGAATCACAACAACCAGTCATGTTTACAGTCTGCTACTAATTTATTTTTTATACTGTATAGAAAAACTAAATTTGAAAATTATTACATATCCTTATATAGGTACTCTGCCTGAATTCTAACAATATACAGGCTTGATGCATTACTATGGAATCTGTATAAATGTAACATTTATTTTGATGTATTGGGTTTAACATAGTAAGGTCCACGTGAAAATTAACATTTGATCATTTGAGCACGAGCTGTGTTTATCATAACAGGCACGCGTGACTTCATAAATATATATTACGAATAACCTTTATGAATTTTAATGGTCAAAACTAACAAAAAACGTATAAACACAAGTTTTTCTGTTCCGTTACCTTAATAATATATCCACATAATATATATACATATCTTTAAATAATATTTTTAAGTTTGTCAGAGCACAGCAAATCACTCGTTTCCTTTAAAAAAATTCTAAAAGAATAATCAATTAATAGTTCTTTCCTAGTGATACCAAACATAATATTCATATAATTAGAGCAGTAAGATACTTTTAAAGAAATCGCATAAAAATTTGAATGTAGCAGGATGATCAATATGAAAACAATCGATTAAAAAAATTCTCATGTCTAAAGCAGTAATTTTAATGAAGCGGTGGTAAATTGACTATTAAATAGGTAAATAAACTTGTAACTTTTCATTTTGACAAAAATATTTGAATTTGATTTTGACTAAGTTCTCATTAAGATACGTCGAATGTCTTATGTTTCACCATTTTAACACGATAAGGCTTACAAGAATTACAAAAAAAAAATAACCCATATATTTACCTGAGTTTATTTCAAGATTATTTTTTAACAAAGTCTATTGAAGCACTTACGATAGTGTAACTAACACATTAGCACTAAGGTTAAAAGAAAAATACTAAAATATATGATATCTTGTTGGCGAATGGAACACATACCACGTGGTTTCACTATCATATTACATTTTCGTGGAATGCTGAATTAAATTTTATTTATCATATATAAATGCTTTCGATAGTGTGGTCATAGTGTGCATTTTTAAATACATTTAACAATTTTTATTTATTTCCATGTTTGAATTAATAAAGAAGAGAGTAGAAAGGTAGAGTCTATGATAAGTATATCCGTATATGCCGGAATTCATCTTTTATTTAGTACCTCTCTCTCTTTTTTTCATTATAAAGCGAAAAAAATAGAAAAAATTTTAAAACATAATTTGATTGCTTTAATTTTTAGTAAAATTATACAAAACATTTTTTTTACTATTTAAATAAGATTAATGCTTTGTTTTGTAGGTGTATTTGATATAGGTACGTAATGATACTAATGGTCTAACCACCGAGCAAAGTGCAAAGTGGAGTAGGTTGAGTAGGAAGGCATACCGTGGTAATAGCCGAGATTAATGCCAGGAAGAAGAAGAAGAAGTACGTAATGATACTAAGTTCGAATTTCATCAGAAACTATTGCTATTAAAAATTTTAATGGAGGAAAATTGTTAAATAAACTAAAAATAAAAGGTGTATATTAAATTGCTAATATTGTGGACATCAACATAAAAGATAATAATAGTAGATTTTTTTGCTTAGTTACGAACAAGAATCTTCACTTAGCCACATAATATCTTTGAGATATTATATATAATATTAATAATTAATATTTCTCATTTTTATCTCTATTGAAATATTGCTATTAGCAAGCAGTGACTATCCCAAAAAATTAAATAATATAAAATAATAATAAGTAATATACATACATGCATTCCATTTAAAATATAATCAAAGAAAATAAAAGAAAGAGAGGCTTAAAACGTGTCGACGCAACGACCTTTAAGTTTCGTTGTTCAGGTGTACCGACTGGCTCGTGTCTCGTGGACGGGCACGTGATGAGTTGCACAATATAAAAACTTTCCATCATACACCACCAAATTTTAAATGATCGATGTTTAAAAGTAATATTGAATGATACAAGGTCGTGGGATTATATGGATTTGTGTCATCTAATAAGATCTAGTATGTAGGTAGGTACTAGATATCTACTAAATACGTTTTATTTTCATATATGTATAGGTAACGAGAAACAAGCAAGACAAGAAACAAAGAAGAAAAATGGCTACAAGTGGGAATCGAACCCACCAGCATCGATTTTTTTCTGTCTGTTGAAGTGCTTATTAAAAACCATGCTATAAAATGCAGTATATTACATGAGTTTGTCCAATTTTGTTTTAATTATAAAAGCAATGTGTTTGACATTCATTCGCATTTCAGGAGCAATTGGTGAAATTTCAAAATATTTTTTTTCTGCTTAATTTATTATTAATTTTAGTTGCTTTAACTATATAGGTATAGGTCGGTAGTGTTATAATAATTTTAGAATGTATTAATAAGTATAAACTTGTAACGAAAAATATCATATATCATTCTGTTGCAAGCCAGTTATTTTCCATCATTTGTAATGCACGAATGTGAAGATAAATATACATAAATAATCCAAATTTTTCAAAATTTAAAACCAGATACTTATTTTGAAGGGAAAAATGTCTACATTCTACAATTATTTCTTATCCACTATCATATAGAAACCTTGGATTTAATAATATTAATAATAATGTTATTTATTTAAATATTAATTATTATATAAATTATTAACGTTACTTTATGAACTTTTTTTTAGTTTAAATAAATAATTTGAAGGTATGGGAGCCACCCAACGCAGCTCCTTTAAATAAATTATTGGTCAAGAGGTATATTGCCAGTTTCTTTTTACCTAATCTTCAATTAAGGTTGAGGCCATCACAGGTGGTAACGTACGACTGTAAATGCCACAGGTTGTGGATTTTACTCCCACTCGAAGAAATGAAATATATAATATATTCATTTCCTCGCTCTGGTCTTAATAGGAACGGAGTGTTCTAACACCAACCAAGTTAGTTTGCCAGGTTCCCTCTGCCTACCCTGCTACGTGCGGGATATAACGTGAAGCTAAATTTAGCAGAAAATCTAAAATAGGGTCAACTTAAAACAAGATCACAGTGCACTTAAGTTCACAAGTAAGCACTAAGCGGTGACGTCCACGCATCATGTGCGGCGCCTAAAACGTGACTACACAACGAAAACAGGTTTCTGTATTAATTTATATATACCGAGTTTAAAGTTTTAAGTCAGGTAAAAATAAACATTAAAATACAAAAAAATAAAGACTTATTTATAAAATTTTATTATCTTTTAATGTCCTTGTTGCAAGCGACTAATATTGATTGAATGCAATGGTTCAATTCACAATCGAATAATGTTTATATGGATTTCTTCATTAGTTTAGTTAGGTTAGTTCAAGTTTCGCCACTAACTGTTCATTGGAAACTGTAAAAGAGTGTTATATCAATACACTTTCTTTGTCCACGTCTACATTAACTTGCAGATAATATATACATAATTATGTAAAATTCTAATTAATATTTGTATTGTAATTGTAGTACTAACGTTAGAAAAAAAGTTGATGTAGTTCAATCAGTTTTAAATTAACAGTCAAGTTATTAATACTTAAGGTAAAAATTGTTATTTGATATTTATTATATACAATATAATCCATATTGATGTTTTATTTAATCTCAATGAAAAATAATAATATGAAAGTAACATCTTATGTAATTATTTATATTTAATTTATGTTTGTGTATGTGTAATTTATTTTTGTGTATTTATATTTAATTTATTTTAAAAATTAAATTTCTATATAACCTATGAAATTAATATTGAATAACGAATCAGAATAAGTCGTTTCTAACAATATAATATATAATATATTGTTGTATAAGTAACACAACAACTTGAACTTGCCTTTCGCGTCCTCATTCCAATATGAGAGCTAAATTAGACTTGATTCGCATGGCTCCCCTCGTATATTTAAAACGTTTTAATCTATTAACATTATTTATCGCTATTGTGACGTACCTCTGATAACCAGGTGTACGAGGAAACAGCTAGACCTACATTAAAGGGAATTTCCCCAATTTTTATTAAGGTTGCCATCCGTAAAAAAACATATTGTTCTTAATTACATTATTTCGCTAAATGTTGCCAGAGTAAGAAAAATAATTTATAACTTAGTAACACAGTAAATATCAAATGATATCAGAATAAACATCAATCGATATACATATGTCATGGATGATATAAAACACATGTCCGCATACATCAGCTAGCCGTGACTAAAACATATCTATTCTCCATTCAACGTGACACTAGCGAAGTGACAAACTTTGAAAGTGACTGTTAAGGCTATACTTCAGGTTTTAAAGGGTCAGCTTTATTTTAAAATAGCAATTTTCTAAATAAAGAAAAAAGTTAAACTTATAAGAGTTGACAAATTTAAGTTTTCGGGTGTTGTTCATGCTGTATGAAAAGAACTAAAAAGTACTAAAAATAGACATGTGTAATAGTTATTATCTGTACCTATAAATAAAGATGAAGTATCCGTCTGTGATTTCAAAATAATGGTGTTTTTGTCATACTATCTGTTTGTCCAGGCTAAACTCTGAAACAGGTGAACCAAATTTTATGGGACTTTCACTGATCGATAAAGGGGGGTTATGAGGTTAGCAACGTGTAGGTTATCTTTTATCCCATTCCTGCGGGAATTTACGCGGAGAAACCACCAAAGCGAAGAAATGGAATTATAAACGTAAATGAATATTTCACTTCCTCGAGTGGGAATCGAACCCACATCCCTTTATTTCATGTATTATTTTAATAGATAAAAGAATGTAATTATGCACTTAGACACTTCTATTATTCACTTATTATTATAATCACATGTATTATGACTTATAACGATCGCTATGAATGGGCGTTTGAATTGTAGATATTATGTTATTAGAGAGCATATACTATTAGAGAGGTTAATCTCCTTTTTTTTGGTGGTGGTAACGAGATAGAGCGCGGTGTTGAGTTCTGCCACTCAACACGCAATGCATTAAGAAGTCGATGGGAAGTAGAAAACGAAGTGTCTTAGCAATATGTTCCCAGATGCCCTCTGCAATACTTCACATACAATTTTAGAATAAACGGTGTAAGGTATCTTTTAATATTAATCGCTAGTGCATTAATTAGTTAGCTTTGTTAGTTAACTATAATGGATGTTTGAGATTATTGTCTCTGTGACGCACATATAGGTTACCTACTTACCTACGTGATGCGATTGATTATAATACAAATGCTTATTTAACAGGATTCCCAACAAAACTAACACGGCCACCTGTGTAGATGTCTAGGAGGGCCTGGACCTTGGTTATGAAAAGATATGTTCGATTCCCATTCGAGGAAATGAAATAATTAATATTTTCATATCTTCGCTCTGGTAATTGGTTGAGTTCCACCATTCAATACGGAATGCCTCCAGAATTCGGCGGAAAATGGAGAACGGAAGTGTTTATTAAGACATTCTCATTATGGAACGGAGTATCTTGACACTAGGTAATAATTTAATAATATAAAAAAAATACTTAAAACAGAATTTCCATGATAACTAGACGTTTATATACGATACGTTTAGTTTACTTTAGATTTACTCGTAATGTATAATAACTTTCACATTAAATCTAATTATTAATAATAATTATAGTTATTTGAGGCCGTCGTGGCGCAGCGGCACAAAGGTGTGACTGTAACGCGACGGTTGTGGGTTCGATTCCCACTCGAGGAAGTGAAATATTTATTTACCTTTATATTTCTATTTTCTTCGCTCTGGTGTCGAGGCAAAGCGCGGCGTTGAGTTCTGCCACTCAACACGCAATGCCTCCAAAATTCGGCAGAAAGTGGGGAACGGAGTGTCTTAACACTAGATTCCCTCTGCCTACCCTGCTGTGTGCGGGATAAAGCGTGAAGCTAAAGAAAAATTATAGTTATATTTAAAGAAATATATTTTTTGCGATTGTTAATTAAAAAGGGCTTGTCGCCATTGTTATCAACGTATAAAGAATAACAATAATATGCGTCAGATAACACGTCACGTGAGTGTGAGGTCAGGCGGTTGCGATAACGCGAAGATGCAAACATGCAAACATATTGTATTGAAGTGCAAATTTTTTTTTATATATATTATAAAATATATATAACTTTATATATGTAATATGATTTACATAATATACAAAACGAAGGTCATTATCATGATACTGTGAACGAGATGAATTTTTATAATGAACGTAATAACAGGATAGGTAAATTTGTGTTAAGACGCTCCGCCCATATTTCATTTCCCCAAGAGGGGATCGAACCCACAACCAGTCGCGTTTACTGCACCACGGCTGAACTCAATTGTAATTTTACTCTAATAAATAAGTCTTTCCATAATCAATAAGGACCCGAAAGGCCTAAATTCCCGAGTGCAACTCCAAAAATAAGGAATCATTCATTCGGAACATGTTATAAAACATGTCACGGTTGCATGTGTTTCACATGAAGTGCATTAGACGGTTTATGTCTAATTAGTTGTGGCCTTTAACCGCTATATTACTCATAAAAGCTTCAAGATCCGGTTTTTTTTCTTCTATTGTTATGGAAATTCACAAATGATGGAATAGTATGAAAAATACAATCTAAGTTCTAGTCAATGGACTTCCAGTACATAGAACTTGCTAAATTATTATCAAAATTAAATTTTATGCATTTATTTGTAGAGCAAAGCCTTATTGGAAATAAATAAAACTTTTACAAGTATTTTTTGAATTTAAATCAAATGAAGTTTAAAAGTTTTTTCATATACCTTAAAGTTCAAGAAACGAAATGTCTTATATATAGATAGTAAATTAGACAATTACAAAACTAGAAATTGAAGCAAAAGTAACTCCACTGGTTAGGAGAGACATAATGTAAATTATATATATTTGTAAATCACTAAATTTACGGCCGTTGTAGCACAGTGGCACAAGCGTGTGATTGTAAACGCCACGGTTGTGGGTGCGATTCCCACTCGGAGAAATCAATTATTATTTATGAAATATAACATTTTCATTTCTTCGCTCTAGTAAGAAGGCAAAGCGCGGCGTTTAGTTCCGACACTCAACACGCAGCATGCTTCGAAAATTCGCCAAATATTGTGGAACTGGGTGTCGTAACACTAGGTTTCCTCTGCCTACCCAGCTATAAGCAGGATTACAAAGAAAAGGACAGAATAAACAAGTATGTTAATGTATTAATCACATCACACCAATGTATCAGAGTAGACTGTAGAGTGTAGAGCGTGGGGAGACACGTGCGGCCGCCTCACGTTGCGGGACACGAGGCGAACGTGACGCAACGACTCGATAACGGCGGTAGCGGTCGGCGATACGAGCAGCGGAGTGACAGTTGCGTTGGAGGGACTAGTTTTGTATGTCATTAATGTTACTGTTAATTTTTTTTTTTTTTTTGTTTTTTATTTTGAGCTACGAAAATATTATCTAATAATATTTTTTTGTTCTAATTTATAAATTACTTAAATTCAAAATTCTTTAAAAGTAAAAAAGTATTATTTAAATTCAACATTAACAAAAAATTACGAATGAAAAATAAGCCGAGAAATCCTTCTTCAAAGTTATTTACTTATGACTTCTTATCCATAAACAATATTTTCATAATAACTCTGATGCAATTTCAATTAATCATAGTATTTATAAATTTAATCTGTACATTTTGTTAGAAGGCCTTGTGATCTAAACGCAAGGCGCATGTGGGTTTCTCCTGACATTTTCCTTCACCGGGCAGGTTGCACGTGATTGAACGTAAGGACTTCTGAGAAAAGGTCGATTTAATTTAATTGTTAAACCTACGTAAGGTTTCTTTAATATAAATTTCAACAAATAACATTTAACAAAGACGCGTATAGGTAAGTATAGTAGTTTAAGTAAGATAAAATATTAAGTGTTTTGTCACAGAATATGAATAAAATTTATAAATTATTTATAGATAGTGCATTATTTACTTTAACTATTTCTTGTTATTATAATTACGAAATCAGCTTTAGTTATACAATTAGCAAAGTGTATTGTTAATACATTTCTATGACAAACTGTAGGAAAGTATGTACATAGGATAACACAGATAACGTAAACATTTCTAAAAACGAAGACTCAAGTGACAATGAAATGATTATTTTAATTTCTTTCAGTAATAGTACAAACTCAGTCTAAAGCAGTACAAAATCAAGTGCACTCATAGCCGGCCCGAACAACTAATGCTAATTATCAAATATTTCTCAACTTTTAATTCTGAAGATTTCTTAATTCTGGAGGCACTGCGTGTTGAGCGGCGGAACTGAACACCGCGCTTTGCCTCGTTACCAGAGAGGGGAAATCAAAATGTATATTTCATTTCCTCAAATGGGAATCAAACCTACAGTCTGTCACGGATACAGTCTCACACTTGTACGCCCTACGACTGGCCCCTGTATAGTTTTCACAGGTACATTTTGATTTCATCTGTCTAGTGTCCGAATTTAGTAAAATATAACTTCGTTTTCTATATTTAACCAACAAAACAACACTTACAACAAAGATAATGAATAATAGCTGATTATTTCATATTCTCATATGTAGCCCAAGGCTATTATATTTTGGCATTGTCTTCACTTACTGCCTCTTTGTTATATTTAAAAAACTAACGCTCTTTCACTTCAACTTAACATTATAATTTAAACGATATTTTGTAACGAAAGAATATTTTTTTATTTGTCACATTTTATTATTATTAGAACAAATAAATTATATGTTACTTAATACCTATATTATATTAACTTAACTTAAAAAATTATATATACTTAAAACTGCTTGTATTAAATACGACTGTCACAATTTATTGAACTTACGACCCCTTATATCTTGAGGATAAACGACTGATATTTATTACTTGTGTTCTTCAGCACAAGGTATTTCTATTAATATATAATATTTTATTCAAACGCGTACAATGTCACGAGCGGTTCTAATTATAATAATTGATGTTAAATGTATACGAAACGTATATAAATTAACGTATATAAACGGCGCGGCGGTAAACATGACCTAGGACAATAGCCAAGAACACTTATACCTAGATGTATGTAGCTAGGAAATCGCTAAGGTCAGATGCTGATCGTTAAGAGAATGGACGAGCTTAGGTAGATCTTTTTAGCATTGTTTCTATTTTATTCGTATTGTGGGATAAATAACGTAAAGTTTAAATATAATCATCGTTTCGGTCCTCTTATCAGGCGTTATAATATTTTTTATTTAACTTCACACTGAATCCCGTAGCTAGCAGTGTAAGTAATGGGGACCTGGGAATCTAGTCTTAAGAATTCTTGAGGCATTGCTTGTTGAATGGTGAACCTCAACGCCGCGCTTAGCCTCTACACCAGTAAATTTATCCTATTATTACTATATGTTTTTTATTGCTTCATTGTAATATATATAACGTGTTTTTCTTGCAAAACAATACTTTGGACAAACACAGTAACGAAGATATTGGTGTATATAGTGTGCAATTCACTTTGTTCTGCTTTAGACTAAGTGCTTAATAATATAAAGCTGAATAGTTTTTTTTTGTCTCAGGAAATATGAGGAATTATTATAGGCTAGGTAAATTACATCATGTTAATAATTTATTCAGAAAACTGTTCGCCCCCACGGTCAAATGCTTACCTTTAACCACGGGGTTCAGATAAAAGATATTTTTATGTATTTTATTTACATGTGCCTAGTAAACAAAAATCACTTATTTATGTTCCGCAAAGCCCAAAAAAAAAAAAATTTCTAATGAGTGTTAAAGCTTTCACGTTTTTTAGAAGTTTTAAGTAGTGATAATGTTAGTATGAAATTATATATTTTTTTTATTTTGTATGCAGCACTTTATTTGTTATGACGAATTTAGTAATAGGTTTATATTTTGCAATTGTTATGTACAATAACATATAATTATATAGGTAAATCTGTTATATGAAACTACTGTCCAGTATTTATTGCTTCCTACTTCAGTCATTCAATTCATGACCACAGACTATTCATATTCGCAAAATATCTGTACTCTGCAAAGTAACTTAACTTTTGCACTATGATCTGTCGTTGTATGTTAATATTAGAGAAAAATTATATTAAATATTGTTTTGTCCTCTTTTATTAAAATATTTAAAGAAAAATTATAAAAATATGGCAGCAGTGAGAGGATATTATATCTTTATTAATATATAACTGTATAATATGTAGATATACATATGTGACACTTAAAAAACATGTTTACGAGCGACGTAATTACACGTGATTGTGTTAATGATCGTGAGCCAAACAGCCAAGTTGTCGGCGACACGTGTATGCTGTAGTGACATTGCAAAGGACAATGACCAAGCAACATTTTTAATTCGAAGAGAAATTATTAATTATATATTAAGAATGTTTGATAATTTATTTAATTTTTACTTTTTTATATATAACTTTTTTTTGTTATGTACATAAGTGTGTGTTTTTAAAAAGCTAGTTTTTTGTACAGGCTACGTCAAGCGCTACGTCAATGAAAATTTAATTTATCTTATTTCACAATATTGCATAAGTTTTTACATGAACACTTGTGGTTGTTGGACAGGAAAATTTTTTAGAAAATTTATTAATTTAGATTTTGTTACAATTAAAGATATCTAGTTCTTATTCGATTTGTCAAATAAGATGAGAGATCGATGGAAACTAACAGAAACAAATCACGTTTACGTCCATGCCCGACAATCTCACCTCTGTCCCAGTCATGCGCTCTTAACAAATTAAATACGAAGTGCCATTTAAGTATTTAGTATTTTAGTAATATCACGATATTTAAATAAAGAAATAATTTAATGATACATAAGTATTAAGTAACACACGTGGAAATACCACGTCATCATTTTGCGACTAATATCGCAATTTTCAACGCACCACGGTTAATATTCGGTTGTTTATTATTTCGTGAACTGACAATTTAGTGGCTAAGATAATATACCTAAATAAAATTTCATTTTCTGAAATCAAATGCTATACTTAGACGATGCATGTTGAAACATCGATATAAATATTAGATAATCATAAAATATATTATATTTATTTAGTCAAAAAGACATTTTTAGCTATACATGTCACAATAAACACAATAAAATATTATGCGCAACCAAGTAGTCCGGCGGAGTCAGGCGATTCGAACGTGAGCCGCGGAGCAGCTTCTGTGTGCGAGCTGACTGCGGTAGTGTTTGTGCGAGAGTAGGCCCCTTATACCCTGGGATCCGGCCGTTGAATCCTGCATAAACGAGTTTTCTTAATTAAACCTATATTAATGAATAATACATGATTAGTAGAACAGATTACACCTGGGTTGCCTGGAAGAATCCTGCCGCAATCACCTTTAATTTCATTTTTTCGTAACTC
>HE671596.1:33819-49895 GCA_000313835.2 Heliconius melpomene melpomene | reverse complement strand
CCGCGCATTTCATCGTCTATTCTCATAGTCAAACGGAACCGGAATAAAATGTTTCAAACGCTGGCAACCCCAGTTTGCGGCAGGAATTTTCCAGGCAACCCTGTTTTATAGTGTTCAGAAAAAAATAAGCTTTAATTTGATATATAATTCATTAAAAAAACACATGAGTGCAAATTATTAACATTTAGTGACATCTTTAAACCAGGCAACCCTAGACTTGCGGCAGACTGAGAGCTGGCAACCCTTAATTTTCCAATTCCTTATGCGATTATCTTTCAAATGATGTGCGATTCATATAAAAAACGTATTGGTGCAATTATCTCCAAAAACGAGTTACGAAAAAATGAAATTAAAGGTGATTGCGGCAGGATTCTTCCAGGCAACCCAGGTGTAATCTGTTCTACTAATCATGTATTATTCATTAATATAGGTTTAATTAAGAAAACTCGTTTATGCAGGATTCAACGGCCGGATCCCAGTCTATTACACATTATATTCAGTCTCATCTTTGGATAAAATTATAAAAAATAATAAAAGAATGTCTGTATTATTTCTTTGATTATATCAAACAAGTTGTAGAAAGGCAAGGCAAGCATCAGACTATAAACTGGGAATTATTATATATGTACTTAAATTAATTTCATTTCCCCGATATGGTAGACAAAGCGCGGCATTTAATTGTTACCCAACATCTCAAAAATTCGACGGAAAGTGGAAAACGAAGTGTTTTAAGTTCTTAACACCTGTCTGATACGCGGAAAACGTGTAAAGCTAACACAAACATTAATTTGTGCTTGTTTTACATACTTGAAACTCAGTTAAGTATATTACATTTAATGCATATACTTTACTGCTAAGAATATAAACTTCCTAGTTAATTTACTGTCAAATTATTTTTAAGCCAAAATAACCTTTTAATAACAGTGTATAATCATAAACCTATATATACGTCACAGTGTAAATCACACCTATTCGTATAAAGTATAGTCCACACTGTACGAGGTATAGTCCGCCTGTATACATATAAAGTAGTCTGTACGAGTGTGTGCAGGTCACGTTCCGCGCGGCGTGTGGAGGCCGGCGCTCGGCGCGTGCAGTCGCGGCGTCACGTGTTCAGTTATTTTTGCCGGCTCGCGCTTTCGCCACAAATCACTTTCAAAATCGAATATTTTTATATTTTGAATCGAATATTAATTATTCGAATGTGATTTTTGAAATTATTTATTATCTATATTAAATTTTTATTTTAGAAAAAAATATTTTGAATCATTTTTAATTGGATAATGTCCGGTTGTAAGACTTGGAATATGAACATTTTAATAGTTTTTTTTAATATCACATATTATAACTACGTTTGACTTTTTTAGTAAAGTTTTTTATTTTTCAACTAAGTAGTTCTCAAATAATTTGATAATTTAAGTTGATTATAGATATATGCTATGCAGAATAAATAAAATATTACAAAAAGAAAATGTAACCTTCTAAAATTAAAGTTTTATAAGAAATATTTCTGTGTTTCAATTTATATTTCTGTAAGTTGGGCTATAATAATTTAAAAAAAAAGAAAGCTATGATATCATAACTGCTACTCCTACACAACACTATCAATAATACGCGATAAGAATAATGGAATTATCCAAAACACATTTTAGTGCACATGATATTTATTAAACGTTAAAGACTATAGATAAAGTGCCTTGCATCATCTATAGTTTTATAATTAAAAATATTAAAATAATTGAATAAGGAATAACAAAAGTTCGCTAAACTACATTCTCAAATACTTAAATTTATGCATTGTTGGATGTAGAAAATCATCAAGGTCTCAGTTATTTTATAAATAGTTTTTTTTTTGCATAAAAACACGTAATTACGTAAATTAATGTGGCAGCTTGAGTGTGACTTTTTAATAAAATCTGTTTTAAGAAATTAAATTCTTAATTAATTCTTTTCCAAATGATGAAAATTGTGTTAATTTAATATTTAAAATATTATTAGCGACTCGTTCGCGGCTTCGCCCGCTACAACTTTTCAATTATATAAGTACATACATTGAAAACTAGAGTTTATGCCAACTTAATAAAAATGTAGCAACTTTTTTGCACCAAATACTTTAATATTGATACAAGTTATTTTTTTATAGTTAAATAAAATAACACTAAATGTTATAGGAAGTTAGCCAAAATATAATATTGAAAACTGTATTTAAATCGGTTGAGCCCGTTCTGATATTAGCGTGCGTGCACAAACGCATAGACAAACCGATAAACAAAGAAAAAAATTAAAATCATTGTTTTGGGTTTTATTGCAATAATAAATGCCTCCAGTAATAAATAGATCTTCTCATACATCTTCCATGTACGGACAGCCACCAGTTACAATTTTATTATATGTATAGACGATAATTGATAACTATCAATTAATATTTGTGAGCCAAATATCATTTCATTAATGTCATTGTAATTTTTTATTGAATAGCAAAATATAAATGCATTCATTGTTTACGACCTGGTTTGTTACACACGTTTGCATTTAGCAGATTGTCAATTTAAAAATATATCAGTGTATTCTATTATGTATTCTTAATATTCTAAAAAATATCAGTCAGTCAGTTATAACAAAAATCCTTATCCGTATCCTAAAAATAAAATAATAATAGTGTTATACATTATACTTTTTTGCGCTTTTCCTTCACGCTGTTTCTGCCAAATTCCGGATGCATTGCGTGTTGTACCAGAGCGAAAAAATTAAAATATTAAATATTCGTCGACTTTAACGAATGATTTGGAAATTTTCGAACCCATAACCTGTCGCATTTTCAGTTCCACACTTGTGTGTCTGTGTAAATATCTTCTATTTTCTAATATAAATATCTTCTATTTTTCTGAAAAATACATATATGATATTTCAGAAAAATAGAAGATATTTATATAAATTTACACATAAAAATTACTTATTTTTGTTGAAAAACTTAATGATACGCCATTTTCTTCTTTACTTTCTATATAATTAAGAGACTCGAACAAAAGAGATGGCTACTTCAAAACCAAATTATCTGGCACAAAATTTAAACGACTTTTACCAGATCCCACTATCAGAACCTAACCAAACTATCCTTGAATTGTATCCTATCCAATAAAAAAAGAATCATCGAAATAGGTTGACGCGATGTTGAGCTATTTGCCCATTTGTCGTGCACGTACTTAATGCAAATTTAAGATCTATATGACTTTCTAATGGATAACACTGTCAGAAATGGACCAAATATGAGACTAATAAAATGAGACCACACGGGAAATATCAACATTCAAATAAAAAAATTAATATCGATATCGGTTCTCCTAGTCTAAAGTTCTGGGGTAACAAACGTTAAAGCAGTCCACGTGATAAACTCCTCCTTTTACAAAAGTCGTTAAAAACAACATTGAAATCAATACATCACTATTACAGTCAGACACGTCTCAAGTATGCAATGGTAGTAAAATTTCATAGTTAATTATTTATGTTTTACGTACTTTGAATAGATCCCACATACGTACATACATGGTGCAGTATGTTTGTACGTATGGTACAGGTGTAGTGATTATTTTGACAAATCTAATAGTCACCTTGGAAATTCCCTTAATACTTCTAACATAAACTATGAAAACTGGCTTATCCTAATAATTATTGTAGCAGTAGGTATTTCCTGTCACAAGTCAGTTCAGTCACAACTTTAGAAACTCAATGAGTTTTAAGATATTTTTTTGCTATCAAAAGCAATAGCATATGATACTAACAAGATATTTTTTCATAAACATTTTTAATGTCCTCCTTTGTCTTTAAATATATTTTTTTATCTGTTTTATCCGGTGTGGTTGAATACCAATCGATCTTGCTGCTGTATCCTTCCCAATAAGAGGCTAATTTATCGATAAATCATTAAAAACATAATGAACACGCACGTCAGTCTAACAGTAGAGTAAGTGTTCTAGGATACATTCATACATCCTACAATACTCATAAAACAAAACGACCTTGAGAACAAATATAGCATTTGTAAACAATAATTTACAAAAGTTTACACAAAGTGTATAGTCACAATAAGCTATTAAATAAATTAAAGCTTTATAATAATTATTAAAAAAATATTAATGAAAAAAAAACCTACTTGTCATATTTAACGGGATGTCCGTTCTCCTCCCAATAGTGACGTGTTTCCATATTCAAATTGTGTCACAAAAACGATATATCACTAGCACTGTCACTGAATTGATTAGTTAAATCTGTCACATGTTTTCCTTTTGGGTACAACACTATTCACCGATCACTTTTGTTATTGAAGTGAATACTTTTGTAAACATAACATAAATAAAAGTTTAATAAATTTATAGTTTACAGAAGACGTCTTTACCGTGAGAAGCTCGCGGCGGACTAATCGGCGTCTCGGTCGAGCCGGCTGTTAGTCATGTGATTCAGAATATGGCACGGGTTTCACGAGAATGTAATGTACTGGCCGCAGGTGATTTTGTATTATAACTTTGATTACAGCAAATATGTAATCTAGATTGTTTTTCTTGCTTTTGGTTTAGTTTAGTGTGATTTGAGAAGGAATGAAGAAATAACAAAAACTATCTAAAATAAATAAGTAGGCTTTAAGAAAATTATTAATAAAAAGAAAAAATATGTATCCACATTTAATTGAAAATTGAAATCAAACAGAAATTGTATAGATGATAGATATAGATTGAGACCGGCGTGGCGCAATGGCACGAGCATGTTAATGTAAACGCGATGGTTGTGTTCGATTCCTACTCGGGGGAATGTATAATAATTCATAAATTTTTCATTTCTTCGCTCTGGTAACAAGTCAAATCGGGATTGCCTCTAAAATTCGACAGGAAGTGAGGAGTGGCGTGTCCTAACATTAGGCCTAGGCCCTTTGCTTATGTTGGCACAAGCGGCATACAATCCAGCGTAAAGCTGAAAAAAAATCTTTTTTTCTCTTCTATCAGGTTCTATCAGGTCTATGTTCAGGTTCATGTGTATATATACCTAAATTAATAATTATAATTTTAAGTAATATTTTTTTTCGATTATATTATAATTTTATTCAATATAATATTATTTTCTTGATTAGAACTCATATAATGCAATTTATATGTTTTTTAAATAAGTCTTTTATACTTAAAAAGACATAGGCTCTATATTGATTGCTTTTAAAATCGATACAATTTATTATTTGTTAATACCTTCCTCGCTGATACAAAATCAACACCAAAATGTGTTAATAACATGTTGAACAACGTGGCAGTCCACGCCTGTAGATCTCATACAGAGTATTCTACACACAGACACTTTGTCTGAGCAATTAAAAGCAATTTTATTACATTTTTTATAATGAAATATTGAACCATGTTATTGTGATTTTTAATTTTAATATGTTAATATGAAAGACTTGTACTCCTTGTACCCTCTTTTTGTTTTCTAATGTTGCCAAAATTTTCTTTAATATAACCATATTAAAAAAAAAAAGTTAAATAATCGAAGCAGTCGTTAATATTAAAGCAATAAAAAAAAGCAATTTAGCAAGTATAAAATTACTGAATATGCTAACACAATGAATGGCTTGACATCTGAATGTTTTGTAATTAGATTGATTCTTTACGTTATAGTCATATTTAATTTACAATATTAATTTAAAATCATTTTTAATGTTTTTTTTTACGCAATTATAGTCTATACATATCTAGACTGAAACATACCTTTTTAAACACTGTATTTAGTTAATGACGGATCGATAACAAATGTTTTTCCTAAACGCAGAGGCTTAAGACACTCCGTTGAGACACGCAATCACCGCCCATTTTTCAAATCGTTTCCTGTTAAGTGGAGGAAGTCAACGCCACGTTTTATCTTTCAGAACGTGGAAATGATCCCCCGAGTAGGGATAGAATCTACAAACGTCCCGTTCACAACCAGGCGCTGCTTTATTCGCTGTGCCACGACGGTTTTTATTAAAGGTTAATATCCAAAAAGCAATTAAACCAGTGTCTGCCCTTTACATTGCACTGTACATGAACCACGCTCGCGCGCACGTGACCACCCCGCCTCCCTGCGGGCTCTCGCACTTCAATATCTTTACGTAACGGATGCGTTTACGTAAATGCAAATGTATGTTTCAAGGACCACTATTCGGGTGTTATATGCTTAATAAGTTTCATCGAATTATCTAGTTTTATCATTATAAAATGATTGATGATTATTTTTCTTCTTAAAGTTACATTTTAGGATCGTTAATTGAAATTACTCCGTTGGATTAGTAGAAGTGATATACACCTATCCCCCGGTTTACACGGTAGATACGTTCCTGAGAAAACCGTGTAAATCGAAAATTAAAAATTTTCAAGTCAAAACCGTGTAAATCAAAAAACTTACTGAAAATGCATAATTTTGCTATTTAACGATTGTGATTTTTCAATATTTTTAAGTGTACACAGAAATAAAAATAAAATGCATTGACAGGTTAAAATATGTAATATATTACGAAAACACTGTAAGAAATTACTCTCATTCTTTTTTTCGGAATCGAAGGTTCGAATTTACTTTCATCACTCGAAGTTATTTGTGCCGATTCGATGTTTGAAGCAGAAATATTTACATTATGAGAGATGGTAATAAAATCGGTTATTAACAATTTTTTGTAAGATCTTTGTAAACTTCTTGATATTGAGCGAAGCAGCGATTTATGTCACAAGTGCGATAAAAACAAAAAAAACTTATTTGGCAAACCGTGTAAAAGCGAAAACGTGTAAAAAACGTACCGTGTAAATCGGGGGATAGGTGTATTTTGTTTCTTTTTAGCTTCAAACTGTATCTCGCATACAGCAGAGTAGGCAGAAGAAACAAGTGTTAAGACACTCCGTTCTCCTCCGTTAAGAGTTAATTAAATGAGAAGAAAATTAAATAAATAAACTTCAACATAATTAGTTTATGTTGAAGTTTATTTATCAAGAAATCATTTCTTAAATCAAATAACTATTATTTTGAAACTTTTTAAATAATTAATTAATTCCTCCAAGTGGGAATCGAATTTACAACGGTAGTATGGTATGGTTCTTTGATTATGGCGCTCCGACCGTGCCATATCATTTCGCCAATGTTACGTTGTTTGGAGAAACCACGAAGGAGGTTGTACAAAATAGATCATGTTACACAGTAGGAGAATGCATATAACCGTAGTATTTACAGTCAGGCCCTTGTACACACACGTATAGCATGGTTCTCTTATTATGGTGTACCGAACGTACACACATGTGTGACAGCCGGCTTTATGAAGATCTGAATCATAATACTGATTTGATTTTAATTTTATTAATTGTATATTTGTTATAATAATTTTAGAGCATTAAGAACTACAAGTAAAACATTTTTATATATGACAAGATTTCGCCGGGTTGATATTTAATAGCAACATTATCAAATTTCGTTCAAAAATATTTTTTAAGCAAGAAATAAAAATATAACACACTACATAAGTTAATTTCATTAATTTTAAAATTATAAAATCTATATTATTGTACAGTAATATAATTTACAATATATTATTTAAGTTTAATCTTTTATTTGAGACTACAGTGACAAATTAACAATACATTACATGTGATTACTAAACGTATCCGGTGACTGTCAAACTATTAGGACCAGCGATATTTCGTAAAAGGCGTATTAAATTTTAATTTTTCTGATAAAATACCGAGAATAATTTACAAAAATGTTGGCTTTGATCAATCGTATTCTTGATTGGATTAAAAGCCTGTTCTGGAAGGAGGAGATGGAGCTGACATTGGTCGGCCTACAGTATTCAGGGAAAACAACTTTTGTTAACGTCATTGCCGTATGTATTATCACAAAACAATCATTGTATACTAAAACATTGCACTTGTATGTTTTTATCAATATTTGATAAAACTTATGAAAAATAAATGACTGAAACACATCATGGGATAGGATATTTTTTTTTATGTATCATTAAAATTATGACTAAGGGGACTGTTTTTGTCTATTCACGTAAGTGCTTAGTTTTTATTATCTTATACACTTATATATTTCCTTTGTTTTACAAATATTCCAACAAATAATTTTTAAAATGTCTTGTCAAGTGATTAATACAAGCATAAAATATTTCATTCAATGTTCTTTTTGCCTGTATTCTTAATTTAACATTGCTAATGATTTTATCTTCTATTATTTTATGTGAATTATTTCATTACGATGTACAAAAAAACATCTTTATATGATAGCTTTATATTGTAGTTTTTTATGACTCATTGGTTTGTCTATTGTTTTAACAATCTAACCTTTAGAGGTATATAAAAAGCAAATTAAAACATTTACAATTAAAAGTTTAATTAGGTGAATGTGTGAACATGAATATAAATATGTTTTCATTGATTTTTACACTATTTTAAATTAAACGATTTTTACTAAATAAATCACTCACAGTAGTCCATGGATATAAGTATGTAGTTCAAAAATAGTATCCAAAACATTGGATTTACTAACATGTATTTGTTAATACCAAAATGCATATGGGTAATATAGTTTATCTATTTAAATTAAAAAATATGTTATTATAATACAATAGGCTTCAAATACTTCAATATATATTTTTTTGACTCAATAATTTATATCAAATTTACAAATTATATAAAGAAAGTAAAATAAAAGCTTAAAGGTTTATAATTTTAATATTATAATTTTTTCTTATTAGAATGTTAATTAAACTAAAGCTTTATTCAATTGTTAAGTAAGCAACTATATTTTTAATAGTCTAATAAGAAAAACTGTAAAGATATCAGGCCAATTGTGGCGCAGGGGCAAAAATATGTGACATGACATGTCTAATCAACTTAAAACAACCTAAACCTGTCATGACAGGTTTAGGTTGATTTATGGGTCGATTCCTACTCTGGAGAATTAATTATTATTTACTAATATTTTATTTCTATGCTCTTGCACCAAGCCATGTTGTCACATTCTTATACTAGACACACAATGCTCACCCTGGCTACCCTGCTATACGCAAAATACAAGTAAATTAAAGAAAAGATGTAAATTTAATCTTTTTAATTTCAGTCTGGCCAATTCAGTGAAGATATGATCCCAACTGTTGGTTTTAATATGCGTAAAATTACCAAAGGAAATGTTACTATCAAAGTGAGTATATATATTTTGATACCCTTTTAAAAGATCTATAAAAATGCCTAATAGTGTAGAATAACACTTTAAAAATATGTAAAACTTTTTTTTTATATTGTCATTTTCTTTTTCTTGTTTAGATTTTTTTAAATACTTTTTATTTCGATTTCTCACAATATTGTTTCTACTTTATGTTATCAATTACTTAATTATCATAATATTTTTTTGTAGACATAGTGCTTAGTATGGTGATTTTTTTTTTTTATAGTAATTCATTGATTTGTATATTAACTTTAATAATACATCAGCAGTCCGCAGGGAATCTAGCGTTAAGACATTCCATTCGCCATTTTCCTAACTTATACATAAATATTAAATAATATTATAAAAAACTGTTGCACTGCACTTGCACTCAGCAACTGCAGTGTAACATACTTTTTTCTGTATATTTTCATAGGTGTGGGATATAGGTGGTCAGCCCCGGTTCCGTTCCATGTGGGAGAGGTATTGTAGGGGTGTCAATGCGATTGTGTAAGTAGATTTGTATATATTATTTTAATAGCATACATTTTCATGGGCAGTGGTAATTTCTTAAAATAAGGTGACCTGTTCGCTCGTTTGTCTGTTCTTAATTTATAAAAAAAATATTCAGGTACATGGTGGATGCGGCTGACCCCGACAAGATAGAGGCATCCCGTAATGAACTCCACAACCTGCTGGAGAAGCAGCAGCTGACCGGCATTCCCGTACTGGTGCTGGGCAATAAGCGTGACCTGCCGCACGCGCTGGACGAGCACGGTCTCATCGAGCGCATGTATGTTCACACACACAAACACACAGAACACACTTATACGCCGCAGACATATACACGGATGCACACACAATAATTTTGAAAAAACAAACGAAAACTGAGCAATCTTATTAACATAAACAAACAAATACATGAGAGCACCTAATGAAGCGAGTATACATAATACACAAACAAAATTTATTTTATTATTGAGATTATTAGTAATATGATTCGAGATTTGTAGTAAGTAAATAAAAATTGTGCAATTTTTACAGTTATTTAGAAATCTATATTTTTAGTAAATATAAGTGTCTTCACTGGTCTATTTAAACAAAATAGTATATCCCAAGAACCCAATTTTCGATACATTGCATGTTGAATGGCGGAATTTATTGCAGCACTTTGACTTCTTACCAAAGTGATAAAACAAGAACTCTTTCCTTGAGTAAGTATCAAACCCACAACGGTTGCGTTTACATTTAGAAGCAATACCAAATATATTTGTGTTAATTTAATATTTACCATTAAACAGCTATTTTCTATATTTCTAGGAACCTTTCAGCAATTCAAGACCGTGAAATATGTTGCTATTCGATTTCTTGTAAAGAGAAGGACAATATCGACATAACTCTACAATGGCTCATCTCCCATAGTAAGTCAGGTAGTGCTCGCTAAGAAAAAACTAATACACTCAGGTAATGCTTATAACAATATAAAAATAGTAAAACAATCAATGGCAGAATATCATTAGGCTCGATAGCACACTATTGCCTATTTGTTTTTCTTTTTTTTTTAATTAAAATAAATTTGAATTATACTTTATGTTGAAAATAGTTTTGAGATATTACGAGTATAATAAAATAAAAAACGGCGTACTTTTTATTTTTTTTTTATTATTTAGAATTCATGTGGATGAAACACAAGAAATATTAAAAAAAATATACTGAAATGGAAGAGAAAATTGTAAAAAGTATGAATTTTATTTTAAAAAAATATATTTTTTTAATGTAAATACATTATGTATTTAACATTTAAAAAAAATATTTTCTTATTGTATATGTGTTTCATCACATCGGGCCTAAAATGGCGGTCATTCGGAACAATAATATCAGACTTATTTTTAACTTTAATATAATTCGTTAAAAAAAGTAAACTAAAATAATACTTAAAAATATAGTTCTGCATTCCCCGAGTATCGGTAGCTAGATATATCTGTTTGATAGATTTATAAAATGGAGTGGTCAGTGCAAGAAGTCCGAAGTTTACAAAAAAAAACAAATAAAAATATTATTTTTTTTGTAAAGCTTTTAATTGGTTTTTTATTGGAGTTACGCCTCTTTCACTGACGACTGTAAGTTAATATAAAGAAATTGTAATTCTCACTCATTCTATTTAATATACGCCTCATCGTCTGTGGGAATGTCATGCGAATGTTATCATGCATAATTAAAATTTTATACCGTCGAAATAACTAATAAAGAAATCATATAAAAATACAGCAATATCCATTTTAATTCTGCAGATGTGTTATAATATCTTGATTATAGTCGGATACTATTTGTTCAAAATTTGCAGGAATTATGAGAAAACATCTTATTCAATTAAAATATTGATCTGAATGGAAATTGTTTTATTTTCTGTATGATTCATAGGTCAAATAAAATAATACTTTTTCGAGGTTTCGATGGTAATATTCCCATCGAATTACATATTGGATATCATATTTCAATTAAATTAAATGCCTGCCAGCTCAAATCGAATTTTAAATATGCGCAAACTAATAATTTTTATTATCATCTAAGAATTATCTTATATTCTTATTATCTAAGAATTTTTAATAGCGAACGTCATGTTGACATTTAAATGTCAAATGACGTTTAATGCTAAATGAAAGCTGTCAATGCTAAAGTGTAGTTCGATGGGAGTGGATTTCGCTGACGTTTGGTTTGGTTGACACACGTGTTAGTGTACTATTTCTCCGTATCTCATTTTTAAAAAATGAAAAATGTTGTAATTTTCTTAAAAAAATTAAAAATATCTGTATATAACTATTCGCATGGGCTTGGAAAGGAGAGGGGAAATTTTGCTAACAAATATTTAAGATTTTTTGTTACTAAATTACACTTTTTTATGTGCATTTTTCGTATTGTTAAAGTTTATTAGGCCACCTACAGGCTAAACCAAACCAATAACGACTCCCCCTCCCCTATCCTTTAAAATTAGTCTATACGCCCATTACATGGTGATGACTAGGACTACATTATTGGTTACAGTGTAGGCAGTTTTTAATTGGATCTCTTTTTAACATGACTCCTCATATTGTGTAACAATACCTCTTTTTACAACAAATCTTGTACAACTTGCCTTCGTCTGTTCTCCCTTCAACGTGACATTGGAGAAGTGATTAGTGCCCAGTTGGCGGATTCGGAACGCCATGATCAAAGAATAATAAAACACGAGTTGAATTTCGTTATTTTTCGTCGAAAATTATTAAATTTAAATAAGTTTGAGTTTACAAACTCTCTAAATTTTGAGGCATTATTTTGTATTCATTGTTTGGCGATTTTATTCGTGCCAAGTTTGTTGAGCGCATATTATATATTGTATATGAACGCAAGGTATTGCCACATTAAAAAATTATATGAGGCGATTGACGCGGCTCCTAGTAAATATTTAGTTTGGTATTAACTGTGTTCACATATTTATTATCAAATATTCACAAATTTTTAAATCTTTCATGCCTAATGTTTTTTTATATCGTCGGCGTTCTAACTGCAAAAATACGTTTTTTACAGAAGGCAATAAAAACTGCCTTGATAGTGACGTCAGTTAACTGAAAATACTGTTTTAACGACGGCGATATTTATAATATAATATGTATTTAAATTGTTTTTTTTATATATCGTGAACATAGTACTACCGTACCCATATATCAGATAGATAATTCTATCAGATGCGTAAGGATTTGTATTTACTATTAGTGTTTGGATTCTTATAATTAGCGTATATACATTATTAATATAATTATCTCATACTGTTAGCTAAATAATAAGTTAAATAATATAGTGTGAGACTAATGTTTGCTCTATAATAGCTGTATATATTAAAAAAGAACAAAAAAAATTTGTTATTTATCAGTTAGGTCATATTTATTAATATATTTTAAGAAGTCAGTTAAATCGCGGAGAACTAGAGTGAAAGAAGAAATAATGTACTTTCTTTATTTGTACTCTAAGTATGCAGAAGTAATAATAGGCGAAATGCTGTTTTCATAATGAAATTCACACATTCTACCTAATAATTGTAGTATATCTTTGTAGAATTTAAAAAATCTCTAATATTCTATTTAAAAAGTACTTTTGTTCTTCTCTCAGATCTCCGAGTATAATATTAGACTCACACGACGAATTTTCCAGTCACTAGGTTTTTTTTTAAATTTATATTATAAATATTGCTTTTTGCACATAAGGTCAATTCACTCTACACTCAATTGTTAATAGAAATATAATTAATCTATGCACAGATGATTTTCAGTAATCTGTGGGTTTACGCGGTAAAACAATACATATTTGACAAGAATTATGTTCCGAAAAAAAAGTTGAAAGCAATTTAAAACATTGGAAATTTGAAAGAGTGTAGAGTTTATCAGTCATTGAAAAAATTCAACACTAAATATTTTTTTACTATTAAATAAAATGTTAGGAAACAGATTGAAAATATCCCAAGATTTTATTTCCAATAGTCGTTGGATATATTTATTTTCAATATTGTCGGCTTAGAGTTTAAACCTGCTAACAACCTATTAAGCAAATGTTTAGGAGAAACACATAATGTTTTAAAAAAAACTATCAGTCTATATTATCAAAAAGTTTTTACAATTTCAAAAATTTTATGTATTTCTCTATTATATGAAATAAAATAAAGCTCGAATTTGTATTTCTTCTCTATTTTCCACTTTCGATTTCAATAAAAATGTACGAGTACATAAAAATAAAAAACGAATTTAGTGAATTTACACTCTCAAGCCGACGTTTAATCTGTTTTGTAAAATGTCACTTCACTCATGTCGCCGTGCGCTAGTGCTTCAAATTTAAAATTTGTTATTATTTAGATATAGTAATATTAAAAAACTATACTTCACAATACACGATATAGATATCTTAAATAGCTAAATAAATTGTCCAAATATTACTAAAATAGGTACCATTAAAGTTAAATAGAAAATTAATGAAATACACGAGTTTCTGACACTTTTCAAAGAAATACTTTAGTGGTTACGTGACTTCGTTTGTAAGTAAGTTAACGCGAAAAAATGGATAAGAATTGTTTCTCGAAAAAAAAAAAAGGAATGAAAGCTACAATATTTTTAATAATGACTAACTGCTTAATGTAAATTCATTTAATCGAAGTTTGTATTACTTTTATTTTATATTTTGTTATTTAGGATAAATATATCGTTTTGTATATGTGGGTTAGTCACATGGCTGTAATATATTCTTTTTTCTATGAGACACAAATCAGTATAGTGGTGAAAGAAAATATTAAATTATGTTCAAACACTTGTGTTTTTATTGTTTTTTTTACTTACTTCATTGCATTGCAGGATTTCATGTTCCTTTTCACGCTTATTCCCGCACAGGAGAGTAGGCAGAAATAACCTAGTACTGTTTTTCATTCCCACACACTACCTGATTTTTAAGAAACAGCACGTTGAGTGATGGAAGTCAACTCCACGCTTTTTATCAGATCTCAAAAATGGAACTATTTATTGTTCCTCCAAAATAAGTGGGAATCGAAAAGCGTAAAGTGAAAAAAAAAATGAGAATATCATCAATAAATAAGAAAATGTAGAGATGTTTAATTAAGTGTCTTGTATTTAAGAGTCGTTCCTAATATTTTGGTTTTATTAAGTTACACAGGGGAAAGAAAACAAAGGACATACTACTAGCAATATGATCTGGCTACTTTAAAGTGAATATCAGTAAGTTACAGTGGCGTAGTGCCTGGGGGGCGCTGTAAAAATATTTTGCCCCGGTAAGTTATCGTAAGTAAACTGAGGGAACAAAACAATGCACACAGCAACTTTGGGATTCTACAGTCACTCCTATAGCGTGAATAATCAGGGGTGAATCAAGCGACATGTCTAAATTTGTTAGACCGACGTTAAGGTTGAATGAATAATCGCAAATCAGATAATTAATAATCAATGTTTTGTTCATATATTTTTTTCTTATTAAACTTAAGTTATTAATATAACCGAAATATATTAATGCAGATTATTGATCTTGGCAAATTTATAATAATCAAAATTTTAAAAATAAACTTTTTTGACCGGTAATAAACGCCTCAGCATATAAGACTAGTCAAAAAAAGCATTGTTTGGGCGTAATTAGCAGAAAAAAACTTTAGGATCGTATTCTGCGAGTACAGAAGAAAAAAGTAATAAGCGGATAAACCTTCGTGTTTTGCCGAGATCAACTTCGTGAGGTTAAGGAACCTCATTGTAGTCACGTAGTTGATCTCGGCAAAACACAAAGATGTACAAAGAGCGACCCTCTTCAGGTCCTATGAGTAAAGGTGAGAGCTGAAAAAGGTGGCCAGAAAGAAAACATATTTCACAGTCCAAGTTGGATGATGTAAAATCTCTACTTCGTCGTATCCTATCTAGCCTGTCTGGATAGTAGTTAGAAAATTTTACAGGATCTTATAGATGTTTAATTTATTTTTAAGTAGAGATTGGCAACTACTGGAAATTGTTATCTTTAACAAACTTAAACTTGTTTTTAAGGGACAGTGAGGCAATCAAAAATGGTATTATAGTGGTATTTAGGTAGGTATTTTACTAAAAAAATAGGTATACAAGATTACTTTGGAGAAGATTAATTATTTGTTTTAAGTACATTTTTTTATAACGAAGGGATGTGCATTTATATTAATAAAATCCGAGAATGCATCAAATATTCAGTTTGTCGGGTAAACGTGTTTGCGGGTAAACAAAGTCCAATATACTTACACAATTTATTTATTTTAAAAGATGGCTACAAAATTGATATAATTATTACTTAATAATAAAAATATTATATAACATATTAAAAGTATTTCAAAA
>HE671596.1:21512-33719 GCA_000313835.2 Heliconius melpomene melpomene | reverse complement strand
TTTGTATTTCTTCTCTATTTTCCACTTTCGATTTCAATAAAAATGTACGAGTACATAAAAATAAAAACGAATTTAGTGAATTTACACTCTCAAGCCGACGTTTAATCTGTTTTGTAAAATGTCACTTCACTCATGTCGCCGTGCGCTAGTGCTTCAAATTTAAAATTTGTTATTATTTAGATATAGTAATATTAATAAACAATACTTCACTATACACGATATAGATATCTTAAATAGCTAAATAAATTGTCCAAATATTAATAAAATAGATACCATTAAAGTAAAATAGAAAATTTACGAAATAAACGATTTTCTGACACTTTTCAAAGAAATAATTTACTAGGTACTTACGTGACTTCGTTTGTAAGTTAATAACGCGATAAAAATGGATAAGAATTGTTTATCGAAAAAAAGGAATGAAAATTATAATATTTTAAATAATGACTTAAGGTAAATTCGTTTAATCGAAGTTTGTATTACTTTTATTTTATATTTTGTTATTTAGGATAAATATATCGTTTTGTATATGTGGGTTAGTCACATGGCTGTAATATATTCTTTTTTCTATGAGACACAAATCAGTATAGTGGTGAAAGAAAATATTAAATTATGTTCAAACACTTGTGTTTTTATTGTTTTTTTTACTTACTTCATTGCATTGCAGGATTTCATGTTCCTTTTCACGCTTATTCCCGCACAGAAGAGTAGGCAGAAATAACCTAGTACAGTGTTTCATTCCAACACACTCCCTGATTTTTAAGAAACAGCACGTTGAGTGATGGAAATCAACTCCACGCTTTTTATCAGATCGCAAAAATGGAACTATTTATTGTTTCTCCAAATTAAGTGGGAATCGAATCCATAATCGTCGCGTTTTACAGTCACATGCCTTGACACTGCATCACGTTGGGCTCAAATACGGAATATAGCGTGAAGTTAAAAAAAAATGAGAATATCATCAACAAATAAGAAAATGTAGAGATGTTTAATTAAGTGATGTTTAATTAAGTGGAATTATATTGTGTTCGCCTGGGGGGCGCTGTAAAAATATTTTGCCCCGGGCGCGAGTTAAGTTCGCTACGTCACTGGTAAGTTATCGTAAGTAAACTGAGGGAACAAAACAATGCACACAGCAAGTTTGGGATTCTACAGTCAATCCTATAGCTTGAATAATCAGGGGTGAATCAAACGACATGTCTAAATTTGTTAGACCGACGTTGAGGTTGAACGAATAATCGCAAAACAGATAATTAATAATCAATGTTTTGTTCATATATATTTTTCTTATTAAACTTAAACTATTAATATAACCGAAATATATTAATGCAGATTATTGATCTTGGTAAATTTATAATAATCAAAATTTTAAAAATAAACTTTTGACCGGCAATAAACGCCTCAGCATGTAAGACTAGTCAAAAAAAGCATTGTTTGGACGTAATTAGCAAAAAAAAACTTTAGGATCGTATTCCGCGAGTACAGAAGAAAAAAAGTAATAAGCGGATAAACCTTCGTGTTTTGCCGAGATCAACTTCGTGAGGTTAAGGAACCTCATGGTAGTCAAGTAAGTAGTTGATCTCGACAAAACACAAAGATGTACAAAGAGCGACCTTCTTCAGGTTCTATGAGTAAAGGTGGGAGCTGAAAAAGGTGGCCAGAAAGAAAACATATTTCACAGCCCAAGTTGGATGATGTAAAATCTCTACTTCGTCGTATCCTATCTAGCCTGTCTGGATAGTAATTAGAAAATTTTACAGGATCTTATAGATGTTTAATTTATTTTTAAATAGAGATTGGCAACTACTGGAAATTGTTATCTTTAACAAACTTAAACTTGTTTTTAAAGGACAATTAGGCAATCAAAAATGGTATTATAGTGGTATTTAGGTAGGTATTTTACTAAAAAAAATAGGTATACAAGATTACTTTGGAGAAGAGTAATTATTTGTTTTAAGTACATTTTTTTATAACGAAGGGATGTGCATTTATATTAATAAAATCCGAGAATGCATCAAATATTCAGTTTGTCGGGTAAACAAAGTCCAATATACTTACACAATTTATTTATTTTAAAAGATGGCTACAAAATTGATATAATTATTACTTAATAATAAAAATATTATATAACATATTAAAAGTATTTCAAAATAGTTAATGGTATTTTACTGGTCTAAGTTAAAATTTCACTTTATTAAATTTTTTAAATTGTGTTAATATGTAAAAATTATGTCACTTAAAACTATGTAAATCTAATAAAAATAATCTTTATATGAATAATACAAAAAAATATATATTCAGTATCTACTTAGTTCTAAGAGAGCCTATAATAAGCACAAATATATTGGTTTTTCTTCAAAAAAAATATAACATATTTTGTCAAAGTAATAAAACTTTTATATAGTTTTACACGTCACTACTTCATTATCACTTTTTTAGTACAAAGCCGGAGAGGCAGAGAGAACCTAGTGTTAACACACTCTGACTACTGCTGTCGCCCAATTTTTGAGGTTCTTCTACACTTGGTCTTCTCACTAGACAAAGGAAATAAAAATGTTAAATAATTTATTCCCCCAAGTGGGAATCGAACCTTCAACCGCCGCATATGCAGTCACACGGTCAATATCACAGCGTTTACAGTTATCGATTTTAATATGAATCGATTTATTACTTTGTACAGTACCACATACTATATCTGAATCAAATTCACGTTTATTACGTAGTTCTTCCCTCAATTTCTTATTTCCTCTCTATTTTAACTTATTTTTACTGTCAGTCTTAATAGACTAAATTTAATATTTTTTTGTTATTAATATTAATATAACAAAAAGATATTAAATTTATTGTTTAAAATAACAACAAATCATTAGATTCATTATCGATTTCAACTTGAATCGGCTCATTACATTGTACAGTATTAGATACTATATCTGAATCCGATTCGCGTTTATCACGTAGTTCTTGTCTCAATTTTTTTATTTCCTCTCTATTTTCACTCACTTCGACTGTTAAACGGTCTATTTTCGAATATAAATCCTTTATATACTTCAAGAGTACATCTTCATTAGTTTTATTAACAACTTTACTTGTACTAACTTCGGTCATTGGATTTACTATCTTAATATTAGGACTCGGACTCGAACATATTTTAGAACTTGATAGCACTTCTTGAGTTTTATAAAATTCCGAATTTTTAAATTCCTTCATTTCATCAGCGTTTAGAAGAGAAAAGGCCACTTGTTCTACATCATTCACTTCAATGGCGTTAAGAACCGCTTTTAATTTCTTAGCATATTCCTGTAGCACGGTTGGTTTAACTCCGTCAATTAAATTGTTGCTTTCATTCCAAAAATACGGAATGTTCTTTTCAGCAACAGCTTTATGCAAATCTTCGACCATATCTTTAAAAACTACACTTATTTTCTTTTGCCAATATTTTTTGTCCTCGACTTTGTGTACTTTCCATAGTACTAGTGTTTTTATATAGTAACTGGCGATTGCCTTCATGCTGAGGGAATCGCGTAGCTTTTTGACCTGAGAAGATTACATTAGCTTATTTAACTCTGCTTAATTTTGTTTACATTTCAAGTTTTATTTCAAGGTTGTTTTATATTTTTATATCAACTTACCAAACGTATAGCAATTTTAAGTTGTTGGCATCCCTTTATCATTTCCTTTTCAAAATCCTGGAATGAAAGCCTCCAAAGGCGATTCTTTCGATCGCCATCTGGTATAGACTTATTAGGTTTAGGAACCACTAACCACTGGTCTACGGTGGTTTGTTGTAATTGTCTGGAAATTATATATTATATAGTTTTTAGTTTCATTCAAATTCAAAATATTCTTTATTCAAATAGACTATTATAAGCACTTTTGAATCGTCGAACGAACATACACAACAACTCAACAGCTCGTTTGCTCATTTGCAGCTATCCTGCATGACATTCAATAGACATTATTTCCATACAATTTATCCTCTAAATATTTCATTATTTCATAAAGCTGGCAGCTGGTTTTTTAGCTTAATGCTTTAGATCGCATTAGGACTCATTTTTATTGGTTGTTAACTCAGTCATTATATAGCGTTCGGGGATTCCCCAAATACGGGCTACCGACTGATGAAAGTAGGGTATTTATATACATGCGGGTTTTTCCCGCACGTGGCCTAACCACCAATGATACACCTAGGTTGGTGTGTAAAGCAAAAAAATAATTCGTATCTGTAATGATTTGATGATAAACCCACAATCAGCGTCATACTAGCCTTTAGAGGCCACTATAAGAATCAGTATTAATATTTATAATTATTAGAAAGATAAAATTCTTTATTGCATACACAATTTATAAATTATAAGTACAAAAAAAGAGGAACGACAATATATTTGAATATTTGTACATATAACGGTAGCATGCAAAGGCCATTATTTTTCTTAACAGTAAAAATAAAGTATAGAACAAAATAAGCCTTACCTATACCCAGCCGGCCATCTCGGCAGCATAAATCTAATGACAGGAACTAAATCGACATCCAAATTGAAATGATCATCGCCTTCAACGTTTCGTACGTGTAAAGTGTAGGCCGGGCCCGAGGGCCTATACGACAAGAGGTAAGTGACACCGTTCACAGTCACTCTGCCGTCCAGTTCGTTGATAGTCTTTTGCACTATACCGTGCAACCACTGCCTGAATTTATTTTGTAAGAAATATTTCTCCGAATCACGCCAGTCTTTCGTCACTTTATGATGGCTTTCCCATTCCTAATAAATTTACGTTACTTTAATTACAATATGTACAAAATCTTTACATAAATTGTAGCTTATGTGTTTTTAACGTATCAATTGATTTTAGGTACTGTAAAGTTTCATCTAAATCCGGTCAGTAGTCATGGTGTGAAAGTGCAAGAAACATCGATCCCCTCAAACTTTGTGACATTTGTCAAACTTTTTGACAGAAATAGAATTATAATTAACCGACTTTAAAGAAAGGGAATTATCAGTTTCATCTTTATGTATGTGATATTATCGAATTCTAACTAATTGCAATTTTATATATTTAAAGAAACAATTGGTGAGCTTACTCCCAGCCCTGTATTCCGCATGTAGGACAGCGCCTAATTTGCGCCGAATTCTGGAGGCATTGCATGTTGAGAGGCGCTATTTAATGCCGCGCTTTGCCTCGACGCCAAAGCGAAGAAATGAAATCATTAAATATTTCCTCGAGTCCCTCTCGGGGAAATATTTCGAAGTCACAAACAACCTGTCGCTTTACAGTCACAAGCTTGTGCTCCTGCACAGTAACTGACCTCAAATAAGTACATGCACTGAAAGCTTAAAGAAATATCCGAGGATGATTATCTATTTAAGCGTTCAATGCATGTCCAATATAATCAATATATGGACACAGAAGTACTTATTGCTCAGAAATTAAAGATCATTGACGTCAGTTAATTTCTTTTAAACTTCTATCAGATTAAAGACAGCACATTTGAATAATTAATCCATATCAAATATATCTAATCAAAGCACTGCAAATTAAAACAATAAAGAAAAACGCTATATATATATATAAAAAAATATTACCTGTTTTTTATCCAGATTATCAAATTCTTTCGTAATTTTAAGTTTAACGTAACCAGGCATGTCGGTTTCTATAATAATCCCATTTTCACCGTCGTCGTAATTTATTGGCAGGCGAATCACTATGTCCATGTCGAATTCATCTAACTTACTTACTTTGATACCATCGGAGACGCTGCCACCATAGAGTATCTGTGGACGTAAAAAAGGAGTTTCTTATATCTATATTAATAGTGTTTGGTCGAACGCAATACTCTCAGAAACTATTTATTTTAATAGATTTTTTTATTTTTGTGATTGATAATCCATTAATTGAAGAAGACAATACGACAATACGAGAATTACAGAAGTTGTTTCTATTTACCTAGTTAAAGTTAGCACAGCCACTTAAATTATGTCATACATAATTTTTAGACCATTTGACCATGTGGGCAAAGTCGCAGGTGCAAGCTAGTATGTCTTATAAAATATATACGAAGAACTCCTTAGCATTCTATGGATTAACCATGCGGGTGCTTATCATGTTGCAGTGCTTATCATGGGCGAGAAGTTAGATTCAGTGCCCGCTATCTGGGACACAATTGGATTCCAGGTCCCGGGCACATGCAGGTTGCAGACTTAATAAATAATAACTTTTGAACGTGCTCCTCTATTTAAATTGTAAACAAATTTGAAATGATCTTAATAACATAACATATGTATTTACTAATTATTACTTTTTTTTCTTTCCTCCTCGAATGTTTAAAATGTAATTCTGGTTTTAGTTTTGTAGATAAAGGAACAAATAAAATAAATGAAGCCATCATGGCGCAGGGGCACAGTTGTGGGTTCAATTACCACTCGGGGGAGTGAAATATTTAGTATTTAATGAGAATTCAGCAGTGGGAGTTTCTTCTAGTGAAACAGAGGGGAAGCATTAAGTTCTCAGTTTCCCTCTCTTGTCAATTCCAGACTCTATGTGAAAAAAATATATATCCTACATGTTATTCTTATGTATAAACAATATTACTGAAAATTAAGTAAGTTAAATATTATTAAAATAGTGAAATTAAAATCTGTTCAATAGTTTTTGCATAATAGACAAACATCCATCCATCTTATAAACTTTCATATTTATAATATTAGTGTGAGAGTAGGACTGTATCACTAACATTTTTAAAGTTATTGCACACTAAGGAATGAAAATATTTTTTAAGAAAACATAAAGTAAAAATTTGAAAAAAATATAAAAAATCTTACCACATAAATTTTTGTTGTTTTAATAAGTATACTTAGATCATATTTATTAAATAAATTTGTTTTTCTATGCTTAAATATAATAAAACAAAGACTCATTGTGATTACAATATATATCATCACATAATATTCTGGATTCCACACTGCTATTAGATTTACTAAAGATGGAGAGTTGATTTGGTTGAATGCTCTGATCTTAGGAACTATTAGTTAGTATAGTTGAAATGTTTTGTTAGATAGTCCAAGGCCGGGTCTCACAATGTATAATATTTAGATTTGTAAAGTTTAAATGAAAATATCTGCAATCTATTCTACATTTACCACTGCAAATTTTTTTATTGTTATTGCAAAAAAAAAATACTATCATATAGTATTTACCAGATAAAAATAAACAGAATTAATATAAATTAAATATCATAATAAAATTGTGACATTGTTATTTAAAATAGCAATAATAATATAGAAATTTATTCAACAAAAAAATGCTTGCAAATGTCAATATGACTAAAGAATGATTTAAATTCTTACTTGATTAGCATATTTGCCAAAATAATTACATTGTTCACCCATTTTCAGCTTGAATTGCTCGAACACACTCTTAAATACCTCCTGAGATTGTTTTGAATCTGCATCTTTCAATGCAATAAACTGCTTGAATACTTCACTTAAATAGGCATCTAAGCTACTTTTCTTTTTCGTAGACATGATCACTAAAAAATAATACAAAAGGGAACAAAAGGTATAAAATAAAATATGGCTTTATATTATTGATACTATAGTATCAGTATGCTAAATATATGTATGAAATAGCATGTATATGGTAGCTTGACATATGGTAGATTGTAAATTAATATTTTTATTTTTTTTAAAACTATCATTTAAAGGTTTTGACGCAAGTTATATAGAAAAAAATATTATGTAAGTAGGACAATTTTACGTTTGATGAAGTAATAAAATATATAGGATGTATTAAGAAATTCAATAAGATTTAATGATTATAGGATTTTTTAGCCGATTGTAACCTTACCTTATTTATCTTTTGGAGAGTCTACTACGTATATTTAAATGAAGAACACGTCATATAAGTAGTGGACGTACAATATAATAAAATTAGATATGTTTACAATAAAGTAAATATAAAAACTAACTGAAATTAATTTCTGTATAGATGATGCCTTCAACTTTCATAAATATATTCTGTGGAAAGCGGATAGCCATACACAAATCACAATATGACAGAGAGATTATAGATAAATTTACAGCTTCAATATAAGATATGGGGAAACCCCGAAAACCATAATCTAAGTTGACACCATTGTAGTTAATATAGGAAAAAAAGGTACAAACCTTTAATACTAATCAAAAATATTAATTATAAATAGTGCTTATCAGCTAAAAACACTTATGTGTTTTTGATAACACGACCAAGATTGTTATAATCATTGTTGAAATGCATAGATATAAATTTATGATTATTAAACAAATTGTGTTTTACCTATTATTAATGTAACGATAATACTTTTTTATAATTTTAAAATATAAATTAACTCGAAAGGTGAAAAAAATATCTAAAATGTGTCTAAATAATTTAAGTAAAATAAGGTTTTTTTTTGAAATATTTAAATATTTTTAATCTCAAACTACCGTAATTGCAAAATAGATTTTTATATAGAATTTATCATAGTAAATTATAATATTTATCTATTGGTTTTTATTACAAACTAACCATTCATAATTACTATATCATAGTTTCCATGTAACGACTAACTTTTTTTCTGCTTTTAGCGGGGAACTAATAATATTATAGACAGACAGAGAACGACGTTAAAATATAAATGTAAAATGAGAGCCAAATATGTTTTTGATAGAATATTTATTTACTATAATCTAAAATGCAATTGTAATATAACCATAATAAAGGGCAGAATGATAAGCAATGACTTTCTTTCTAGGATTAATGAAACATAAAATATACTTCTTCGAGTTATGTGATATATTTAAAATACTAAAAAACAAACAGTAAAATCCTTAATTGTATTTTTTTTATTGTGGCAGCATTGCTTCATGACAACAATAACAGGCCCGGAAAGCTTACTCCACAGAGGCTTACTCACAAGTCATATATAATCTCGAATAACATATGTCATATTAGGGATGCCCAATGATAATCGATTTTCGATGATCATCGATGTTAGCAGACAAAATATTGATGTTTTAACATCGATATTGCAGTAATGAAAACATCGTAACACCCATGTTGCATTAAATAAGACATCATAATATCGATGTCAGTAGGAACACATTATCGAAATTTGGTCGCGTACAAGTCATAATACAACGAGTGTTCACATGTTAATTTTAATTTAAAAAGAAATATCGTAAGCAAAAAAACATTACTACTTTTAGTCTTATAAATTTCCGTTTTATTAACTTTTATATATCCTACATATTTATTTTCCATATGGAAATTACTATTTCTCTGTATTTTTTTATCTAGCCTTTGTCTTTTTCAAAATCCGAGTTGGCAACTTGGCAACTTGGATTTTGTTCGCGTTGAACATGACTCGCGTTCACTTCGTAGTTCGTAAATCGTACTTCGTTTTGTTGTTCGTTCACGAGTTTCGACTTGCTAGTTCATAGTTGCTATTTGCTAATTGGTTATGAGTGAAGAGTATGTCGTTTCATCTTTTATCCAATGGAAATAAAATTATTCTTGCTTGGTTTATACATTAAAGTTTGTATTAGCAACATGTAAGTAACTACATAATATAGCTGCTTATTACAATATTCAAACAAACACTATATTAACAATTTAACAACTTATTGCGAACTGGGTCTAGCTTCCCTACTTACCTACTTTTTTATTTTTAACTTCAATTGACATAAAAAAAATCTTTAATTATAGATAACAAAACTGAGTGTCTTCTACTCTCACGTGACATTGTGTACCAAATTATCGTATTTTATTGTTGGTATTGTCAAATCGTACAGAAAGATAGAACTATGGCTTGGCTAAGCCTTCTTGATTTAATTAAAAATGTCTTATGATATTATAATTGTTTTATTTATTGATAACTATAAATGAAGGCTAGTCCTAGCGTACGGGCACAAAATGTGCTCTACAATCGACTGGTAGTGGGTTCGATCCCCACTCGAGAAAATGAAATTTATTTTTTATACATAACTAAAGTGGAATGTATAAAGCGTCAAGCTGTGGGGAAAAGAAAAAAAAAACATAGATGTTAGCCAACATCGATGTTGACGACGAAGTTAACATCGATGTTTTTCTAACATCGGGCATCCCTATGTCATATATAATACAGCTTCTTGTATAGACTCCATTCACATGTAGAGTTCATTCTTTCGTCCGCTTTAGTTTGCCTCTTACATCAACTTTTAAGCTACAACAGTGAACACAGTACAGAATCGTGATTAAAGTTAGGTAATTCTTGATAAGGTTTCTCAGAATAATTTTAAAGGATTGTATTTTGTAAGTACACATATAAATTATTATCATAGCGTTAATTTCTTTAGTTATCTTTATTCTTAAGTTGATACAGTTTTATATGATATAGTATTTGGTAATATATATTGCCCGCAACGCCACAGGTTGTGGGTTCGATTCCCACTCGAGGGAATATTTCCATTATCGGTAAATCAATATTTAATATTATTATTTCTTTGCTCTGGTGTCGTGGCAAATGGAAAATGGGGAGCAGAGTGTCTTAACACTAGGCTTCCTCTGTCTACTCTGTTGAACCTGATTTTAGTTTATGATACGTAGGTAAAAAATATAGAGATTTAAAACCTTCAGTATGTATTATTAATTTTTGCTACATACGATATGTAGGTAAGATTACCTTATTAATAGCTCTCTTTGTTAAGTGCTACATGCTATCTAGATCTAGATACATAGCATGTAGCACTTAGAGTTAGTATTATATTATTTAGGTTTCAGTGTACGATAAATTTATAATTTAAAAATATGAATAATAACGGAAATAACAACGGCAATAATGATAATGGTTGGAATTGGTGGAAGATTGGAGCAGCAGCAGCCGGAGTAGGTGCGGCGGCTACACTTCTATATAAGTTGTCAAGTCAGACACCTTCCGGGACGGAGACGACTTCTAAAGAAGACGAAGAGACCGAGACATTTGCCGGCCGATTTAGTCGAGTTCTTGAAAATAGTTTGACCAAATCGGAACCAATGCTTGAGTAAGTCATCATTTTTTTCTTAACCATCTAAAATTTTGTGATATTAATAATGAATAAGTTTTGTTATGCATTATCTGTTACTTTAGACATATTTTATTTTTCATTTTTTTTCTTCAACTTATAATTAGTCGAGAATGCTTTCTTATATGAATTTAATTAAAAAACGGGTCTCATGACGCAGTGGCACAGCGTCTCTGTAATTTCTTCGGTTGTGGGGTCGATTTCCATTCGCGGTTATATTTAAGTTATTTTTCTGTCTCTGCTCCGGTAAACAAAGCGCGGCATTCGTTCGGCGCGGAAACTCCGTAATTGACATGGCTTTGCAAAATGTTTGTACTTTATTTTTTCAGCTGCTCGCTGTATCCTACATAAAGCAGGGTAGGCAGATGGAGCATATTGCTAAGACACCTCTCTCCACTCATGAAAAAAAATCTTAAAAGCTCAAAAAATATATATATTTTTTATCATAATAGAATAGTAATCCGCTTTTAAAATACAATTCTTCCCCCTGATGTAAATTAGTTTGTTCTACTTAGTAAAATAAAATAATATTAATTTTTAATTTTAGCATTATACCCCAATCATCTGTGCCCTCGTGGCCGCACATAATAAATGTTAATACGCTTCTTTCCGACATTTACAATCGATACGTCGCTATAAAGAAAGACGATTTTCAAAAACACTACAGTGTGTTCCACAATGTGTTTATTGAATTGCACATGAAAATGAAACAAGTGGATCGATATTACGAACGGTTCGCTAGTGATGTAAGTAATATGTATTTTTTTTATCAACTTCATGCTGTATCCCGCATACAGAATGGTAGTTAAGCCACTCGGTTTCCCACTTTCCGCTGAATTTTTCAAGGCAACAAACAAGAGTTAATTTTTAATATTAATCGTAAATAATATTTTTACAAAAAACATATTAAAGTGTGATTTAACAATTGAATGTATAATTTGAAATTTTAACAAATTTGTAGGACTATGTTTGTGCATTTTCGCCTTTTTCTTTCCATATCTATAAAGATTGCAACCTATCGGTCAATTATAATCGCACAGATTATCAATTTATGTTGTTTTATTGATTTTGCGAAGACTTAGTATCTATTTATAACTTTGAATTCTTGTAAACGATAAGTACTGACATACTTAAGAATTTTTAAAAAATAATTTTATTA
>HE671596.1:9512-20292 GCA_000313835.2 Heliconius melpomene melpomene | reverse complement strand
ACGATTCGTACCTCCGAAAGTGGTCCGGCATGGACTATTATAATAGAGGACTTTATAATACATTCAGATTGGATGTGGACTTAGTCCCGGCTCTAAAGTTTCCGGAAAGTCGTTGGCCAGTGGGGAAGCAGTACCGTGACATACCATATGAGTGCAAGAGAGATTATTGGATGGTTGTCCCCAAGCCCAACAAGAGCGGTAACACGGTCCAAGACGAACACCGCTCGTGGCGCATAGCGTTGCAGGATCAGGAGAAGCAGTTACTTTACAATACATACGCTCTACGACAAACTATATGTTTGGTGAGTTTTTAATTTTTTTGATACACTAAAGCAATTAGTGAAAACATATTTTTTGTTTATTATGAACTTCTGTACTGATTCTGTAATGTTCTTACATATACCTGATTGTAGGCTTAACCTAGCTTTACACCACACTCCACTGTCATCAACCTCTCCATACATGCCCTCCGGTCATGACAACCTAATCGAATAATAATATAATAAATGAATGATGAAAAGATACATCTTTTCAATGCGGATTCAATCAGTTCAGCTAACTCCACATATTCTACGAAGAGATTGGATCTCCAAAGCATTCATCTTTCTTTCATTCTTCTTCTGTAAAACAGAGACGGTACCAACACTGCATTTTGTACGGCCAAATGCGCAGTTGTGCCGACGTTTCGCCGTCTCATCAATGCAGCTAAGGCACCGTTAACCCTGTTAGCAGTAGGAATACTCCTTTTCACATCCATCTCTACTGAAAATATTCACTATTCACAAATATTCACATTCACATTCAATGAGATATTTACGTTTACTCTAAATAAATGAAATGTTTTGAATTGTGTGATTTTATGATTTGTCATTGGGTTCTGAAGTAAAATAATTTTATTCTAAATAAAAAGTAACAAGCCTAATTTTTTTAACATTATATAAAAACGTAACTTCTCAAACTTGAGAACAACCGGCGTGAGAACCTCAACAGCACTCTTTTTACATACTTTTTAGCGATGAATGATGTTTTAATATCTTAAATATACTTAATTTTAACTTTTTCAGATAAAGAAATTGCGAGACTCGCTCGGTATGAAGAAAATAGCAAGTTACTATATAAAAACAATTTTCTTTTGGGAAATTATAGAATTAAAGCGAACTGACCCTTGGTTCTGGCAGAAGAAGGACATTGACACTTTATTCACTTATGCAGTGAAGAAGTTCTATGCAGCTCTAGAAAGGGGCGAGATAAAATACTTTTGGAATCCTCAATTGAATTTGATTGCAAATTTGGGACAGTCCACACTATATGAATATAAAAATAAAATTCGCAATGTTATTGAAGTCTTGGAACAACCCAATAGACAGCTACGGGCAGTCGCCAAGTTTCTGTTGACAAATGAAGAATACATGGAGTATAACAAATTTCTGTCATGATTGAGTTTTTTCAATTTATATGATTTTTTACTAAGAATAGTATAGATAAATTAAGTATAATTTTTCATCTTACAAATATAGGTTATTGTTTTTTTTTGTATAATTATAAATATGTAGGTTTAAATAATTTATATCGTGTTGGTGTTATTATTCAGTTTCACTGTTTTAGACATTTAGAACACAATATCTATTTAAATATTATGCTCGAAATGTCTAAAACAGTGAAACTTAATAAAAATAACAACACTATATAATATCTACTCTAGAATTTGACTTAATACTTTTAATGTAGTAGTTTTAATGTAGTTTCTTTCTGTAAACCATTAACTCTTTACCGCTTAAACTCGTTATTTTATAAACGACTGTTTTAGGCCGTCGTAGCGGAGGCCACAAGCTAGATACTGTAAAATGTAAACGCGACGGTTATGGATTCACTTCCCACTTGGGGAAGTAAAACATTTAATATTTTCATTTCTTCCGCCTGGTAACAAGGCGTTAAATTCCGCCACTCAACATGCAATACCTCGCGAATTCGGCGGAAAGAGGGGAACGGAATTGTCTGAATGGAATTGGATTGTCTTAAAACTGCCTAATCCCAGGCTCCCTCTGTCTATACTTAACGCACTGATTCTGCTGGAGAACGGAGAATGGAATGTCTTGACTGCATCCTACCCAGTTAAACAGTAAAAAGCGTTAAATTATTATATGAATAATATGTATTATATTTTATTTGTAGAACTATTCCTTGCTCTTCGTTTTTTGTATGTATATCGAAAATTTCTTAAACAGTGAAACTGAATAATCACAGCAATTACAATATATAAAATGTCGTTTAATTGTGTCTAATGTCTTTTACATTATAATTATGAGTAAATCGTATAAAACTTAATAAGTTATAAGTATATAAACAAATATTTTATGTATAATTTTGTTTTATTTTATGTTTTTTAATTTTTCCTAATAAATACGATTTCAACAAAAAATTTCATTGAAGTTCCTTGATTATGAATGTTTTGACTTCACGTACCTATTCCGATGGTAACATAAAAAACATCTATACTTGTAATAAGAGAGTAAAAATGACGCGTTTGTACATTGAATATATTTACAAAATAATAATTGAGGGGTGTTTAGGAACAGTAATAGAGCCCTAATCCACAAAAAATTGTCTGTTAGTTTGTATAAATACTCTTTAAAAATCTTATAGACTAGTATCAACTAGTCTATGTAAAACTGAAGTTAGAAAATGTCACAAACTTTGAGTTTTTAAAATTGTATTTTTGATAGATCATTTTTAATAATTTAGCTAAAATTATTGTTCTAAAGACTTCAAGAGTTTTACTTTAAGATACCCTGTTTAGATGGTATGACATTTTGTATTGTAAGTATTTTAAGTTTTTATATACTATAATTACAAATACACGTAAAAGAAATATTTTGTAAAATGATCTTTTAAATTTGGATTTCTATATTAAATCCCACATTAAATCCCAATCGGGGAAATGAAATATTTAATATTTTCACTTCCTCGCTCTGGTAACGAGCAAAAGTAAAAAAATGATAATTTTTAAGTCTTACATTATTTTCCAATATCTACAAACTAGAATACTAAATTGAGACGTAATTTAACGTTTTATTTTAGTTATTGGTCAGCAAGGCAAATTATCTAAAATGTACTGTACTCTAGTATCAGTTCTCCATAATAGCATATAGATTTTTCAAAATGCAACATTACCCAAAGTATGCGGAACGTCTAATTCGTGCGGAGACGTTCGTTTCGCGCGGATTGTCTTGGCTTTGATTTCTTTTGTCCTATCCCGCTATATACGGGAAATGCGTGAAGCTAACGAAAACTTTTGTACGACAGTATGATGAGCAGTCGTGACGACTGGGTGCCGGTAGTGGCGGGCGTGTGATTCGGCGCCGGGGCTTGCTGGTGGCGGTCTATAAGCTGTTCTTTTCTTCCCCCGTAAGCTATACAAAAGGCTGTAATCAAAATATTGGAGCTTCCAAGTATGTATGTACTTGTGATAAGGGAGGACCTAGTTTGGTTAGTTTTTCTATTTTTATTTAAGTAGTTTCGCGAATTTCCTATATATGTATCTATCTTGTAGATATCATACCTAGTATAAAGACATTCCGGACTTTCGCGATTGTAGGATATATGGTGTAGAGTCGCGAAAGCCAACGTCCGCTCATAGCAGGTTAGGCTGAGGGAACCTTCTCCATTGAGACACTTCCGTGTTTTAATTTTCTACAAATTCTTGGAGCTTTACATGTTGAGTGGAGGAACTCAATTCGTTACCAGAACAGAACGAGGAAATTAGAATATTAAATATTTCATTCTCCTGAGTAGAAATCGAACCCACAACCGTCGCGTTTACAGTTGCAGTTTGTGCTTCTGTGGCCTTAAAAATATAATCTAAACCTATTAATAACTTTTATTTTTAGTGCCAACTCCATGCCAAAAAATAAAACAATAAAAATCAATGATGCCACATTGACAGCTATGTCAATCAATTGCCTAAAATGGAAAACAATCGTAATGTAATAATTTTAAAATGGAAAAAATAAAAAGGAACACAATGTATATCGAATATAAATGTTTTTGGAAATAAATGTATAAAAATGTGTGATTGGTACGTATGTTAGGTACTTTTTGTTGTAATAGCGGTTATTATATTACATATACCTACGGGTAGGTAAAGTGATGTTTTTTATACCTTTCATACAGTCGGTGTGTTGTAAGGAGATGGATTTTTGTTTTATAGAAACGAAAATATTGATATAACTCAAACATTATTAGTTAATATAGTTTAAATGTACTAGTGAAAATAAATTAAATAAATGTAGGAATATAAAATGCAAGTGAGGATGAAACCATCGTGTGTACAATTATATTTGTTCTTTGGCCAAACCACGTCTTCTATAACTACATATAATAAAATTGTGATTGATTGCTGTCTGAAAATGTAAGACATTTGAGAATACTTATTATTATTGGGGGCATCCGTATATTATATCAATATAATAGACACAATAATTATTTTTAAAACACGACCACACAAGACAAAACGGGCGAAGCCGCGAACTCGTCGCCAATCTATAATACATTAACAAGTGACGTTTATTTATAAACAACTTAACTTTACATATTGAAGCCGTTGTGGTTTAGCGGTACAACGGCTGGATGTAACCACGTTGGTCGTGGGTTCGATTATTATTCAGATGAATAAATAAATTCATTTCCTCGCTCTGGTAAGAATAAACGCGGCGTTAAGTCATTTCACACGTAATGTCTCGAAAATTGAGCGCTGCTCGGGGAAAGGCGTGTCTTATCCCTCTGCATACCCTGCTGGTACAGCGTCATGCTAAAACAAATTACATGTACAGTGCTGAAGAACTAGAAAGGAGAGAAAATGCAAACCGTTCTAGAGGTCCTGGTCCAGGTTCACCTGATAGTACTCCACCTACGGAGAGTTGGCACTTCTTCACTTGGATAGACTCGCAAGGGACTAAGCTATGGATGCCAGTCCTCGGCAGCACGGCAATTATGGGACTGTTGGCACTTTTATACAAAAATATGGGCAAATTAAAAGCTTATATATGGAAAACTAAGACTTGCGACAGTTATACAATGAAACGAGCGAGTGTTAGTATAAAATTTGTTTGTAGAAGTTAGATACTTGAGAGAGAAATTTTGTTTTTCAAGAAGTGAAACTATTGAGCTCCTTTTGTAAAACTAGGCGAAATAGAGTTTATCTTCATCCCTGGCATTATTCAATGGTATTGGACTACTGGTGAAAACTTAATGTTAAATCTTCTTTCCGTCTTTTTACCAGAGCGAGTAGGAATCGAACCCACAACCGTCACGTTTATATACCGTACGTACATTTAAACGTACGTATATTTAAATACCTCATTGGGTAAATATTTTCTTAAATATGTTCTTTGAGTACATAAAATATATTTTTTCTATTATTATTTCAGAAACCGTCGCGTGAAAAAATTAAGCTGTGCATCTGTAAAGATTAATTTTATTATATTAATTTAATTATATTTAAAATAAATACCTTTTATTGTTATACATTTTTTTTAACCAATTAACGCGCGATGCACGCGCAAGCAAAATCACAACTCAATTTGCAAATATGAAACAAAATGAGGCCGAATTCCGCATACTTAACATTATTCACACGACTGTACATGCGCGAGCGTGCCAGTGTTCACATACATTATAAAGTATTTGTCGAGCTATAATTAAATGTATTTTATGAATTAAAAAAAAAGAAATGGAGTGAAATCAACAGATATTAAGAAATAATAGACAAATTGAAACAAAATATATTTATTAATACCACCTTTCATTTACAAATTATTTTTAACTGCCTCAGTCGGCTAACTATAACTATTGCAAGTCTAGTCCCAAGATTACGATCGATTAATATCGATTATAGGCGACACCGAAATCGATTTCCAAAACACTAACTCATCACTGGGAAATTTAAGGGATATTTGAATCGATTCTTGATAAACAATCGATATTTGTCAATCGCAATCGAGAAACGGATTTGAAGACACAACCGTTGTAACAAAACGTCTTATATTAAACGTTAGTGCCTTAAAACAAGGAACGTTATCTATCGTAAATAACGTATGTATCACTTAGAACCATGTCGAAATTACAGTCACAAAATCCCTCATAAATTTCCTTACTATAGCATGTTAATATTTTCGATTGAGACATGGTACTAGCGGATACATACGGACATTGTAAATCTTACATAACAAAAACACGAGAACTTATAAAATTTTCTACTTTAAGAATTACCCATACGATTGAAAATTAAATTCCCCTAAATATGTATATTTGTTTAGAAGAACTCGTGTTTCCCTAATTTATATATTATTAATTATAAAAATAACCGTTAATAATCCTAAATATTCTGAAACTGATATGCTTTTAATGGTGTAACTTTGATTTGTTCGGAAACGACGAAAAAAAAGTTAAATGTTGAAACATTGCTCAATTATTAATTGATATAATCCATATATCAGCGAGGAAAATTGTGAAAATACAACCAAATAATCTTCATTGCATATCGTGTTGTTTTACGTGCAGTATATTTAAAAACATCAGCTAAATATCGATTTTTATAATTCCAAAAATTTGACTCTAAATTAAATAGGCAAAACTCGAAATTGAGAAAGAAAGAAGGTTTTTTCGGTTTGATACTTTCACAAAATAACCAACAGATTAAACAAAATCCAAGGATATTCTCTATTGCACAATATTTATAGTTATTGTGTATCATTAACAGGTACAACTGACAAATATATTATTTCTACAACAGATAAAGTGAACAAATTACATATTTTAAGATAATCGATTACTTATCGATCGAAAACCGAATAGCTGCTTCTCTTAAAAGGTTTTCATATGAAAAATAAAATCTTAAGTTGCAAAAATCGCGTAAAACGTAAGATTTTATTATTGCCATGTTAAAAATAAATAAATTGCCGACGGACGTAGATTTTTATATTATATAATATAAATTATTAGCAACACTTTAGTTGATTCTTGATCTAGTAAAGAATATAATATCCTATAGCATATTTTCTTTTAGTAGATAAATGGCAACACAAAATTTTTACTTCATAATATAACAGATTTATTTAATGGTTTTAGTTTATTTTATTAGTAAAGTTTTGAAGATGTTTTGAAGAAACTATAGTTGAAGAATGGACGGACAAAAACTTTGTCTTGAAGAAAAAAAAATCTAATAAAAGATAATTAAATAGCCGCCCTTTGATATGTTTGTAAGCAGTTGTTACCACTATGGAAAATCCATTAATACCTTAATGTATTTTTTTAAAGCAGTTATTCAAAATTTATTAACAGAAAACATGAATGAAAAGAATATATTGTTTGTGTATCTAAATAATAAATTCCTTTTATAAAAAGGACTAAAAAGCGAAACAGAAATCAATAGGACGGCTCTCTCTATAAAAAATAGTGTTGTAATTTGAAAAATAAATATATTTGTGTATTTGGCACTGATTATTTAATAAAATTTTCTCTGCCACGAGTAAGACCTTAATAAAATAAAAAAATAAATAACTATTTGAAATTAAATGATTAATTTTCGTATTTAAGAATATGTTTCAGAATTGGAATTATTCAATAATTTATTTAATATTAGATACAACTATATATGATATATAGATCTGAGCCTAAAACGAAACATTGAAGTTACTGTAATAAATCACTTTCAAACGCGAGGGCTCGCGGCAGAGGCACTAAATAGATTTTTATTGAAACAGTAATTTGGATACATTGATTTAACATCTACCGTACTTTATGTACACGATACGAATACCCTGATGTAAACAATTATAAATCCGCAATGAATATACATATATATGCCTTTACAATGTTATTTACAAAAATATATTTTTTCTATTCTTATGTGGAATCGATTATTTTGGTAGATCATCTAAGTATAACTTGTTTGATTAAAGAAAAGCATGGTTCATAATTAATAAAACAACTTGAAGAAAGACCTATCAAAGTAATCGACTATTCATAACGCTTTTCGGAACTGATTTGACATATTTTTGTACGTAGTGGAGATTTTTTTTAACAAAACAAGTCTTCATTTTAAGAAAGATCAAGAAGAGTCAATACAATTTAAAATCGGTATAGAAATTCCATATAATAGAAGCCATTCATAAATTACGTCACACGTATTTCATGACTTGAATCGACTCTTCTCCGTCTTTTTTACCAGTTGTGACATTTGTGGGACCACTATCTAATGTAGCATGCAAATTACACACTTAAAAATATTAAATTAAAACAGCACTTCTGAAATTATATTTGTCCTACTATTTGAGGCAAAGCGTGGCGTTTAGTTCCGTATATCAACACGCAATATCTCCAGAATTCGGCGGTAAGTGGAGAACGGAGTGTCTTAACGCTAGGTTCCCTCTGCCTACCCTGCTGTGTGCGGGATACAGCGTGAAGCTGATTGATTTTTTTTTATTAATTTATATTAATAATTAATTAATATTCTAAATGTGAATGTTTATTCCACTTTCACGCAAAATCTACTAAACGAATTTATATTGAATTTTACAGCAATATAGCTAAACAGAATAGCACATAGGCTATATTTTATGTAAACATTTTGTATATTTGGCTATAATATAACAATAAGTTAAAGCAAGCGAACCTGTGCTGAACTTTTTATTATCCAGGACACATTTGTCATTTGGTAAAAAAGGACTGCCCCCTATTCTAGGCGTGTGACGTCATTTATCGATGGCTCCAAGAACTCTTTTGAGACAAATATTAAGCAATTTAAATTTTATCAATAAAATAGCTATATTAATAATAAATAAAAACGAAATAAATATTCTCTCTAAATCGACACGACACTTTTGAAGAGACTAGACGCGTGCCGCGATATATATATTTATTAATTTTTAATGAAATTTCAGGACGAATTCCGATCCACAATAGTTAGTATACATTTTTTTAAATATATTAAGTAATTTGACAGAAAAGAACTGACGACCATACATTTTGTTTCTAAATTTAATGAATTTTATTTTTAAAAAAAAACCTAAATTATTTACAAACTTATATAGACTGGCAAGTAATAATATAATACTGTATATAAATTATAAATATAAGTAATTTATTTACAGGATTTTAACACCGATTTAAGTATGAAAAAGTTATAATATGTCCGATCCTCGGTTACACCTATGGAGAAGGCCCCAATTAAAGCACGGTACAGTCGACGTGTCGTTGCCGCCCAAAGTAACACTCAACTTTAGATATTTTCTTACTTTTGAGGTACATTTAGGGCGTCTACGACTCGTCGACCACACAGTAGGCGAGTGTAGTGATCTCGCTCTCCACTTTTACTTAGTTGCTATACATTTATTACTTAAGACAATTATTGCTACGTTTTAATGAGTCTTTTATTATGTTACATAAACATAAAATGAAATTGAATACATGACATGACTTTATTTGAGAATAAAAAAAGGAGTTTCTTTGACTCTATATAAGAACTATTAAGATTTCCTCTATTAATTGTCTTACTTAACAAACGGATAGCTCATATCTCCGTCATAAAAAATCAAATACTTACATTTACTCAGTCAACAATTCGACGGATCCAAAAATATTTTTTTTCGAACGTCGATAGTATGCACTCCTTTTAGAACGAGTTTTAAACAAATTGTTCATATATTAACTTTACTTTTATAATTTATTTATTAATTAACACTCGAATAACATGTAAACCCGCATGCTAGAAGGAGTGCAGATTTACTCAATATTGTCACTCATCCAATATAAGTTGGCACTAGCCTTAACAATACTGTATTATTATATTTAACTCTATTTAATACATACAATATTTATCGCTCTGTAATAGCTTTAAGTAAAAATATCCTCTGGTACAATGCTGGAAGAAGTCACTGATTTGAATTTGACAGACACATCACGTCACAATTACCGCGTCACACATCACGTCACGTTACTATGACCGCGCCACACATCACGTTACGTCAGTATTACTGCGTCACACGATACGCACTACCTATATATAGAGGAGCGGCGTTCGTAATCGTATCCTTTGCGTTATGACTTCTTATCGAATAGGGGCAGTTTGGACTTGACTGCTCCTTCGCATATCATGAGGCGTTGCGCCGTACACTTGCGTCCCCCCTCACACGCCCCCACATTTCCTGGAGGTGCGCGGTGTTTAACGTCGACGTAGTACGGAGGTTCCTTGCCAACTTGCAGCGTCTTCAAGAGCGGTCCTCTAAAATCTTCGCCTTTACGTTCAAAATATTCGACTATTTTCGATATTTGGGCCGACCGTACATGCCTGGGCAGGCGGTCGTCGTATACGCTGTCGGAGCCCAGCGAGGCGACGTCTTCCGAGCTGTCCGTGTACACGCTGGAGGTGCGCTTGCCCACGGCCAGCAGCCGCGCTGGGAAGGCGTGCAGCTCGCCCACTTCGCCCTCCTCGAAGCGCCCCTCGCAGCGCGCGCCTTCCACGCAGCAGCAACGCGCTAGTACGTGAGCGTCTTCCGCGCCGCCACCGCCGCCATTGCACAGGAACGACCACTCCTCGCCGTCGTCGCCGTCGTCCAGGCTGCGCAGCGAGCTGACGGCCGTGGACAGCGCGGAGTCGGGAGCGGGCGCGGGCGCGGGCGGCGGCGGGCGGCGGCGCAGCGCGCGCTCGTACACACGCAGGCAGTCCGCGCACACGCGCAGGCGCTCGTCACGCGCGGCGTCGCGGCGCCACCAGCAGCGGTGA
>HE671595.1:79542-92613 GCA_000313835.2 Heliconius melpomene melpomene | reverse complement strand
CCACTGGTATACGAAATTTCTTTGTTAACTATTCACTAATTGTGTTTATGTTCATATATGGATGTAAAATGTAATTTACGGAATTTGCAAATATTATACTTATTATTTTTTCTCTATTTTTCAGATGCTTATTCCAGAACTCGGGTATTTTAATTGGAAGAATGTTTCTTATAAAATGGAACCTGTGTTTAGTCAGACAAAGAACAGCAGATCTACACTCAACCTAATTACTGAAATGGATGTAAATAAGGTACATAGGTACACCACTTGTAACCCTCTATTAGATCCTTTAAGCCTACCCTGACAGAATGGAAGACACCTTTTTTTTGCAAATGCTTATTAGTTGTGGGTTCGATCCCCACTCGAGGAAATGATATATTTATTACTATAATTTCTTAGCTCTGGAGTCGAGGCAAAGCGCGGCGTTGAGTTCAGCCACTCAACACGATTTGTCTCTAGATACATTGTAAAGCTGAAAAATATCAATTTTCCACATAAAACCAAATATAACAGTTAGATCTCACATATACACATTGTCACGTCATAATAATAACCGTCCCTCTCAAACGACAATATTTGTGCCGTCCCAGTGTCCCGTCGCTGGCACGCTCCTCGTTACGCGTATAAACGTAATCCGCATTATCCCCGAATAGCCGATCGTTCAGCTGCTAACGGCACAGATGTCCCGAGCAAATTAATTGGAAATGTCAAGTGCATGAAAACCAACGCCATCTTGTCACCCCAGTGTTCTTTATTTTTTTCGCTCGCACGTGGCACCTATTGCCGGTCAGCTGGTCTAGAATTTTTTAGCATGGCAACAGTCTATAGCGCAATCTAAAAAATACGCGCTATTATTGCTTTTGTTGCATTTTATATGAAATTTACTGCGTTTAGGATAACCAAACAACCAACCTTTAGAGTACTTTCCGTGGATCTACAATTATGAAATTAGATTAAAAGAGAGCTAAATTAGATACAATACAAACGAAGAAAAACAATCTAAAAGGCTTATATTTAGTAGTTCATTTCATACGAAAACAGTGCATACTTATGTATCAAGTTTAATTGGTAAAAACCATAATTATTTTTACGCAATTCAAAAGTTGGATATTTGTAGGTGTAACCAAAAAACTTTAGAAGTACCAACTGATACAAATTATAGGGATATCAAAGCAAAAACTGTAACTTTTATTATTAAAACAACAGAGTTGGCAACACTGGCAAAAACAATTGACATTTGACATATGACATTTGCAACCCAAGATCGGCATAGATAATGCAAAAATAAGTGACCTATTTAGTTTTTAATTAAAAAATACCGTCCGTTTCCGGCTATTAGATGGCCAGTGTAGAATTTCGTTCTATATATTTTATTCCGCGCACCTTTTCGATTGAATTTTGTACACCTGAACAGTCAGCAGCTGATGATGATAGACCTGGCACACCTTGTCTTTTCGTTACGGAATTTCCTTTACATAATTATACACTGTTTAGAGCGACCGAACGCGGCGAAATGGCATCGATATCGTTTCGGTCGGTTGTTACGAGTCATCAGTCAACGTTCGCCGCATTTAATTATAAGCATTTGCCTAAATTGCACTACGGTTTTGTTCGTAGCTTGATAACGTGCAGTTATTTACAAGATATACATATGAAAAAACGAATTTGTCATAACGTAATTCCAAGAGATAATAAGGGAAGACGAAAGATTGGAAGTTCTCCAACAATATGCGATACGAATACATTTACATAAAATCAATCTTTCACGCTTATCTTGATATATTGCGAAGAACAGACAAACTGAAGACTTAATTGTGTTCAATCAATAAATATCGTGCAAATATGAACATAAAGAACTCGCTATTTGCACATAATGTATGTGAATCATTGGTTGTGGGCGTAGCTGTAGGCTTTTAAGTGTGAAAAACATTATTTACTAAAAACTGGTAGGTATTGCCTTTTGGGTCATAAAATTGGAGACAAAAAATATTTTAAGTACACCCATTTTTCTTATTGTTAACGTGTTTTATAATAAATTTATTACAACAGACGTACTTAATGTTTATTACACTTGAGTTCCGTTACATCACCCCAAATGCCTCAGGAATTGGATGGAAAGAGAGGAACAGAGTATCTTAATACTAGATTTCCCAGGTTCCCTCTGTCTACTCTGGCACTAAAAAAAATATTTTTTTACTATCTGTAATCAAAGAACTTTACCGTTTCATCAGTTCATTTAAATTATTTATTGTACATACGAGTATTGCTAAACACAAGTGTCTTTGTTTATTGAAATAATTTCTTTGTCTTACACAATTATCCACCAGACTAGTGTTGCAGTAGGTAACAGTATTTTTTCAGTATTAAAATTTCATTTTCTTTAACTAAAAATAATATACTTTAGCTTTACCAAATATATACAAATAATTTTTAAAATTGTATAAAGACATTTAATTTTTTTTACCTTGAGATATATTGAATGACATTTTGGACTTTATATTTATAAAAACCGATAACTCGTAGTAACAGCTATTTTTTTTTTTAATAACTATATACGTAGTATATGTTATAGACCGTCCTGTCATTAAGCTTACGTGTTCTTAATAGTCTGTTGTCCTTGTTCTTTTATATATTTTTACAAAGAAACGATCTGTTCATCCGATCTCATGAGATCGCTAACTAAAAAACAAACGGTGTTTGTGATATCATCTCGCCATATGCTTATTGTTTGCGAGTCCGTAAACACCTGAGCGCATTTATTAGCCATTGCTAACATCTGAACTCGATATGTTTTGAATATTGGAACTGGAGTCTATTTCTTTTGTTCTTAGCTTCACGTTATATTCCGTTTAGGATGGTGTTAAGAACTTAAGACACTCCGCTCTCCACTTTCTGCCGAAGAGACCTAATAGATTTTCAAGACATTTTATAGTTTTTTTTTAGCTTCATTATGTATACTTTACAAGCAAGGTAGGTGGAGGAAAGCTAGGGACCTAGTGTTGACACACCCCGTCACACCCACTTCCTCCCGAATACTGGAGGCATTGCGAGTTGAGTGACGGAACTCAACGCCGCGCTTTCTCTTTGTTACCATTAATATAATTAATTAACCTCCAGTGGAAACCGAACCGCTTACAGTCAGACACTGTGCTACTACGCCATAACGTCCTCAATTTTTTTTTAATAAATCTTTATTACTCCATTTTACCTTCAAGTTCCCAATCACACAGATTATATAAACATTTCAAAATAATATGTTTCTTATGTTTTAAGATTTGAATCTCCATTTTTCTGAATCGTGGTAGTGATACCATCACCTCAGATAAGATAACTCGAACATCTGGCTGTTTATCTGCGTCATTTTATTTGTCTTGGTCCCGCTGCTACCATCTTGGCTGAATACAATGAAGCACTGTACATGTGTTCATTGATGAGAAAAAATATATATATTTTTTATTTTTTATCTTTTATTCATACCGCAAAGTAAATATTATTTTCTTGTCTTCCGGAACGGAACCAAATTTAAACGCGCAATTATTTAGTTTCGTGCTATTTCAGACGTAGATGTAATACGGTTGACAGTAAGCAAAGAATATTCCCACCCAATTTCCGAGACATTGCTGAGACATTGAGAGGCCGGACTCAACGCGGTGCTATGTTTTGTTACCAGAACAAGAATAAAAATAATTCATTCCCCTGAGCATCAAATTTACAGTCAGATCGCATATAGCAGGATACGCAGGGGGAACCCGGGAACATTATGGTAAGATACTCTGTTCCCATTCAGACATTTCCGCCGAATGACAAAGCATTGCATGTTGAATAGCAGAACTCAACACAAGAAACGCGCTTTGTCTCGTTACCAGAGCGAAGAAATAAAAATATTAATTATTTCACTCCCCCAAGTGGGAACCGAACCCATAACCGTCTCGTTTACTTCGCGAATGCCTCTAATATATATGTACATGCATATATGTATATTAGATATTCTTATACACATGCTATATGGTCAACCACGTTATTTGTTGTTTATTTCCAATAGAGTTGTAAATTATACTTTTGTTTTTTATTATGTATATTGAGATTAAGTGACGTCACGGGTCAGTGATGGACGAGCTCGATTAAGGACTCGGCGTTAGCAATTCACCTGACTGTGTTGCTTAGCCAATATATGTATTGCTTATTCAAAAGTATTCAATTTAGATATTGTATTGGGTTATTTTTGTCAGTTTGTTTGTACTTTTGAAAGTTATATATACATAAAATAATATTATAATAATAACAGTTAAAGGAGTTTTTTTTAAAGTTAAAGTATCGTATCGTATTGTAATAGATTATATCTACAGCTTTAGAGCTTTTTGTAGAGCTTTTATTTAAAATTAAATTAAATCAGCTTCACGCTGTATCCCGCACACTGCAGGGTCGGCAGAGGGAACCTAGTGTTAAGACATTGTATTCTGGAGGCATTGCGTGTTGAGTGCCGCAATTCAACGCCGCGCTTTGCCTTGACATCAGAGGGAAAGGGAAATATAAATTAAAATAAATATTTCATTCACAACATTCGCGTTTACAGTCACACAATTGAGTCCCTGTTCCATAATACAAGAATATTATTTATTTTAATATTTCTCCATAGTTTATCTTTTTTCTTCAAAACAAAAAATATTACAATTTTCATGTTATTTACGAAAGAAACAAACATTATGAAAAACATAATATGACTTGAGAGTATCTATTTGGGTTAGAATATAGATGTACACGTGTTTTCAATTGAGTGGAATTAGAAAATTATGCAAAGCCGTACTCCTCTCCTAAGTTACCTATCCTATACAGTACGATCGACGAGTAGTGGCCTAGATGGCAACTTAGGTCCAGATGGCTGCGCAGATTTAATTTTAGGAAGTCTCTAACTTTTGATTGTTTTCTTCTTGAATGCGCAAAAATTCGGAAGATCTACTTCAGGACCACAGCCACGGTCCATGACTCGTCTACCGTACTACAAATTCTTATGATTTTTCTTATTGGTATGATTTTTTACTATGTGCCAGAAGCAAGTATTTTTGTTTTATTCTTGCATTAATTGGTTAAAGCTAATGCACTTTTCTATTTCTACAAAAAATGTAATATTGTACCTTTCTACTTCCTATTAAATTATATTTTTGTTAATCTGTAAATTAATATAGGAATTATCTGGAAATCTATAAAAATTACCCTTAAAATCATAACATATTTTTTTGCTTAACATTTTCTATATAAATACCTAACTAAGAGAACAAAACAAATCCTATCAAATTTAATCATAACGAATTCAACTTTGAGCATATTTCATAACACCCTTATATTTTTCCCTTTTTCGTCCCTTCAGAAGCAAACGAAGCGAGCAAAATGAGTTATAGCACCCTTTCATTTTAAACTTTCATAATAGATGTTACCCCTGCGGAGGTCAGCGTGCGACTGACAATAAACGTCGTGTGGCGCGCGCGTGCCCAACACGTGGCTAACTTTACTCGTATGTACCCTCGTTATTTTTAAGTATTTTAATAAAGTATATAACTATGTACTATACAGTAGTACATAGTATACATTTTATAAGAAAATGAAAGGAAAATTGTTAATATTGGTAAGTTTGAAATTATTAGTAGAAATTATGGTATCGCAGAAAATAACTGCAAATAATATAGAAAAAATCAATTTAACCACTTATTCCATTTGAAAGCAGAAACAAACTAAATGCGACACTATCTAAATATTTAGGTCCTCGTAAGTGTAAAGTAAGTAAGACTGTTTAAATTGAACATTATACTTAATATCGTAGTTATACACAAATAGACGTTGTAAGTACACAAATAGACACTTACACCAGATGGCCGAGGATATCCTGGACGCAACAGATTGCCGTAATTACGTGCGCGTGCGCACCCGGTACTGATAGGGATTGGTTACAGGGAGTTTGGGGGAAAAATTGTTTCTTTTTTTTGGAATTTTTATCAAAATAATAAATAATAACTATAAAATATATTTCAATGTAAGTATACCTGGATACTAATAAATTTGAAATTGAACCATTTTCGTTATTGAAGTTAAAATTGTTTAGAATCAGCCGAAAAATAAAGTCTAGATGAAGTAATTTAACAAAAATGAAAGTCCTGAAGTAAGCTATGTGTGTTTATGTGTTTATTAAATTTGAAAAATATTAAATATCTATTCTTCTATAGGCATACGGACTACTAAATTTTATTCATTTATTAAATATTTTTTAAAAAATGTCTGAAAATTATCTTTTTTTTTTGTAAAATCCAAAAAAAGCCTATATGAACGAGACCTAAATTTAACACGAACAAATTCGGATCTCGCGTGTGGCTTCCGTCGACCGCTATAGTAGTGTAGGCGCAAGGTTGTTGTCAACTCCTTTAAAATAAAAAAAATATATAATTTTTGATAGTAACTAAAATAAAAAAAAGACGGATTTTTCCACTTTTCTAATTGTATTGTGCTTGAGCTCAATTCAGAGTTTTCAAATCCCCCTCGAGTGGGATCGCACCCACGATCAGATCACGATCATCCCTGCGCCACGACTGGCCTCAAAGATACACTCATTTCCATTTTTCTTTTCGAAGGTGATGTTAGCCGGTTGTTCGGTTGGAAAGGGAAGATGGTACTTACCTATATGAAAAATAGAACATTAATTTTCTATATAAACCATTCCCTATTAAAAAAAAATCTTTAAATAAAAATAACGTTAAAGCATAACCAAATGTTATCTACACCTCTGACCAAATTCAGGATGTCGAACTTCCGAAACAACTGTTCAAGTTTACAAGACAATGAATGATGTCGGTTTATTTATGTTGAGAACGCAAACGTAAATAAATCGGTCTCTACATGCGTCAAAGTTTGTTCAAGCGGCAATATATTGGAGATCATTTGTTTTGAACTCTAAAAGTGTAGCGGTAAAAAATTGGCTAAATTCGATTTTAAATTGGTTGTTGAAAGCTTCTTGTCTTGTTTAAATTGTGATAGGTTCCCAGTATATTCTGTACGTAGCTGTGTGAGCAGAGGGAACCTATGGATCTAGTGTTAAGACATTCCGTTCCCATTAAGACATTCTGTTCACTACTTTCCGCCAAATTCTGGCTCCAGAATCGCACCCTAGAGGAGGAGGTCCAGCAGTGGACACCAAAAAAAAGGTATTTTTATTTTTAATGCCTTCCCTGCTCTATAGAGCACACAGAGTGAAGATTTGAACGATTGATTTTAACGATTTAAATGATATTTATTTTTTATCTGAGATGTGATTATGAGATCTTTAAATAGGACTTAGATCCTAATCATAAAATTAAAAAATATGTTTTTTAGCAACTTATTGCTGTACATTTTATTTTATTTAAAAATGTCATATTAAAGTTTTATCTTTTGTTTTCATATTTAGGCCAAACCACAGCCAGATGTCTAAGCCACAATGTTTCTGAAAATATGTAGAAGAGTTTCACCTGATGCAATTTAAATTATTTATGAAACGGGACGTATTAGCAACATCATAAAAAGATGCACCTTCATTTCATCCTGCCAACAATGTTAACCACCGCACATACCTATTTACTGAATCATAGGAAGAAATTAATTTATGGTTTCTAAGAATGTTAGTAGAGTACAGCCCACTTTGCTTAAAGTGCTATTACCCCTAGTACGCGCGGCTTCGCCCGCTTGTTCTATACGATTAGATTAGTAATATAGTTTTCGATAGGATTAATAAGAAAATACAAGCCTAAATGATCAAAAGGAGCCAAAAAAGAATAATAAGTAGACATAAGTATGGGAAATAAAATTCTTAATCTTATATCTGAGTAATTAAGATGAACAAACAAAATAAGTAAAAGTAAAAAAGTAAATCCAAAATTATATCAGCTTCACACATCAGGGTAGGCAGAGGGAATCTAGTGTTACAACACTATCTCTGCCTACACTCTACATACGGGAAACAGGGAGATGGTGAAAAAAATATATGTTAAGTAGAAACTAGACAACTTACTAAAAGTCCAGTTATGGATTGCCTTACAAATTGACAGTAAAATTATATTACAGTTTAATTTAACTAATTTGAATTAACAATTTTACAGCCAACCAACCAACCAAATCAAAAGTTATGATAATTGAAGATAATATAAAAATTTATGTCGAAGCTAATCCAAAATTCTGTTCAAAGATCGTAAAATGTGAACAATTTTGGACTAATTAAAGGCGGCATCCGGCTCATTGGCTGTCAAAGTTTTCTTTTGTAACTTCTTCACGTCACGTTCTGTCGGCGTAAACAGATATGTTACAGCTTATGAACACTCTGATTGTGGATATTGGTGGATGTGGATACGTCTATTAGTTAATTGCTTTTTATATATTTTAATAGATAGATATATATAATTATATATATTGTAGAGTTTTTACAAAATTACATATTTATATTGAAAATAAGCTTGTTTCGAAAATGTCACAATGAACCTGAACATCTCTGGTAGAAGAAGAGGAAGACGGAAGATGAGATGGGCAGATATCATTAAGAGAGACATGGACGCCTGCAAGGTTTCCGCTGACGAACCGTCTAGTCGTGTGAATATATGTAAATGATGTCGGTTTATTATATATATGTAAATAGATTTGTTTCCTCTGGTCTGTTTCTACAAGGCTCTCAAAATTAGTTGAGTTTAAAAAGCTATTTCGAGCAATAATTATCACTCCAAAGCGTTTGCCTGTCAATCAAAAATTTTTACGATGTATCAAACATATAGTAGAGTAGATAAGGGAAAACTAGTGTTAAGACACTCCGTTCTTCTCTTACTTCTCAATTTTCGAGAAATTGCGTGTTGAGTAGCGTTCTTGTTACCAAAGCAAGGATATGATAAATAAGTTATACCCCTAAATGGGAATCGAACCCACGTCCGTTAGGTTTGTAGTTTGACGCTGTTCCTCGAAGGGAAAAATATATATTAATTAATAAATAGAATTACTTCAAACATTATATAATTGAAGGCATATCCTTATAATATGAACCAAGTATTTCGCACCGGAAACCCCAGTCGTTATACTACGATGACATGTGCGTGTGTCGGAAGGAATTCGGCGAGAAATTGACGAGATCATTAGTCTAATGCTTGGTTTTTGTCTCGTTTAGACCTCACAGGGTCGTCTCAGACCAGCGGCGGTCACCACTTGTGTTGTGCCACACACAAATATATGGTTTTTGCTGATTTTGGCAATATTTATGAGGTCTTATTTTGATAATGTTTACGTTTGTCGAGACTAAATTAGGTTTTATACTTTATTTTTGTGTGTATATTAGATAGAGTTAAGAACGGATGTTGAAGATGAGGATTAATGAGTGTGTGCAATTCGAAAATGCCCCTTAATCCTATACCAGCGTCACGAAATTCCACATTCCCGCCAAGGTAGTCAGAGCAAGCCTAGTGCTTTATCTCAATACTAAATATTAAATATCATGAAAATTAGATGAAACGTGGGGAACAGAGTGTCGAAACATTTAAATTCTCTTTACGTACTCTATCACATGAGTGGAGCTATTAAAGAAAAACAAAAAACCGATTTGGGTACAATCCCACACCACCACCCAGCCTGATAACACTAAGGAAAGGTTTATTTATTACTTGTATTTATACAAAATTCGTTCAAATGAAAATTGTATATATACATCCATTTTGAAGTTATCTCTCACTATAGGCCACTATAGGTTTCATTTAAACATACTAAATAATCAATATCATATAATACGTTATTGGTATATATTATTGATATTAGCACGCAAAAACTAAAATACTACGTATTTAGCAGCTGCCGCACATAATTTGGTTTTGTGCGATAATAAAATTTATATTTTATTAAACTATTTAATTGATAAGTATATTTACTTAAAAGTCCACTGCATGAATAAAAGAAAAACTGAGCCCAATCTTGGTACACAGGGGGCACCAAGAGGCACCAAGATATGATATAGGGTGTGATTGTAACGCGACGGCTGTGGGTTCGCTCTTCACTCGGGGTGAATTAATTATTATTTATTAATATTTTCATTTCTTCGCTCTGGCACCAAGGAGAGTTCCGCCACTCTTTAACACAAGGTCACTTTGCCTACCCTGCTGTGTGCGGAATACAGCGTAAAGCTGATTTTATGTAATTTTGTAATGTTTTTTAAATTTAACTCTATTTAATAATTGACAATTTTTTTTTAATAACTTCTGGTTTCGTCTTATCACCTTCCTTAGTAATAAAATCCATTCAAAATGCCTAGTTTGGGGTAGTTAAGCGATTTGTGTTCTAAAAACGTTCATAATCTGCCTCGGAATCACATATTTGTTAGAAAAAAAAATTAAAAAACCGACCCTAGTGGACCGCCCGAAAAAAACTTGTGCCTTTAAACTGTTTAGAAAGGGCAATATTGAATTATATATAATACTTGAATGTAAAACCTATTTTATAATTATAAAATAAAAATATATAGGTATTAATTATTGAAAATAACAAAATGAAAAACATACTGACTGACAAAACTCAACAATACGTTTTATAATTTATATAGGTAGAGACACTTAGAGAGACACTTTTATTCTTTTAGTGCGTAATAGAATGAGTGTGACTGTAAATGCGACAGATTATGGGTTCGATTTCCTCTTGAGGAAATCTTTTCTTCCCTCTGGAGTCGAGGCAAAGAGCCAGCTTGAGTCCGGCGGAAACAGGAGAGTAGAGTGTCTCCCTACTCCGCTGTGTGCGGGATACAGCGTAAAGTTGATAAAAAAAAACCTAAACAGTGCCGATTCTAAACATTTTAATACCAACATTGCATAATAGGACAGAGTTGCAGGTGTGGAACACAAAAAACGAAAGGATTTAGCAGCTGTGGAGGTAGATCAGGTGCCGGGATGTAGGTTACCTCATACTCGTTGCGTGGCTTATTAGAAAAAAACTGCCTAATAAATGTATCAGGTGATTCTTTGTTGCTTTTTGCCTCATACTTATTAATATACGTTTCAATTTTCAATGTTCTGGTTGATATTTATGATGGAATTAAATTTATATTGTAAATATGTATATGTGGGGTTTGTGTTTCTATATGTATATAAATGATTTATATTATGTTTATATTTATACTAACTTTACGTGAACGAAGGGAGGTTTTTATCTTGCATAATATTTATAAGTAATTCAATAAGTTTTGTATGGTATTCTTGTTATTTAAGATGGACATTGGTTGTATCTAATTGTATTTTTTGTATGTGTTATTTTATTTTAGAGCGAAATAAAAGAGCTAATGCTATCTTTAATTTCATCTATCAATATTGTTTTGTAGCTTTACTCTTTATTCCGTATATTGGAGGGTGAGCAGAGGAAACCTGTTAACTGGCGGAACTTAGAGAGATGTCTTCTTTGCCTTGTTATATAAGCGAGGAAATGAAAATAATCTATTCCCCGAGTGGGATCGACAGCAAAACGCGTTATCATTTTAATAAATTTATTTATTTTTTTAATAAATAAGAAGTGATGTGAAAGAAAATGAAAAAAAAAAAACTTAAAAATAATATTAACATCTAGATTCTAAGAAAACAACACACAATACACAAAAGTAACTTATTAAGAAGCAACTACCTTCTAATTCTAACAGTACTCAGAACGATACAATCTTAACACATTCAAATACAATATGAGTAAAAAAAAAGATAATAAAAAGTAATCGAGAGCAGCGCCGGCGCATCCTCCGTCAACCTGTGACTGACAGCGCGACAGGTAGCCTTTTGTTATATATATATATATATTACAGACGAATTTCTATACCTAAATATATTAATAACTTGTGGTTACGAGTTTAGAAATAAATTGACTGACTTGACTGACTTTTAAATATTTTATTGTGGTTCAGTGGAGCAAACTCTATCTGAGCGTATAATAAAGCCAAAGGCGGCGCGGCGTTTAGCTGAGTGGTGTAACTTAACGCCGTGGTGTGTATTATTACTGGGATAAAGTAATGGAAATAGTTTATTATTTGGAACCGAACCCACAACCGTCCCGGTGACTGAATTGGAACTGGAAAGATCTCATTGAAAGTTACTGTCATTATACTTTTAATTTAATAATGTTATGTAATTCATCGATGAATTCAAAGTTTTTTGTAACTTTTTTTAAATTTTCCGCTGTATTCCGCACATAGCAGGATAGGTAGAGTGAACCTGGGAGCCTAGTTTTAAGTCATTAAAACACACTCGTTACCAGAGCAAGGAAATATAAATATTAAATGTTTATTCGCATTTACAGTCTGGCTTCTGGCTGATTGGTCTTCTTTATTAAACGCCATATAAGTAAAGTACCATCAACATTTTAACTCTTAGTTTATGGAATAACAAAAATAAAATGGATCTACAAATTGTACAAAATGGCATCTATGTAAGAGTTGCAATACAAAATATTGTAAGTTTGTTTTTCAATTAGCATACAGTATAAAAATTAAGTTTTTATGTTACCTATGCCATCATAGGTAAGTTTACCTTTAATTAAGCTGTTACATACAATGTAAGGGGCAGATGTAGCTTTAAGATGAAACCAAAAGTATATTATAAAATCAGCATATTACAAAGATATGTTTGGAATATACCTGGTACTCTATCTATCTATCTTCTTCTATCCATTTTCTTTTTATATCAAAACAAATGCTCTAAAAAATTTTTTTTTATTTCAAACCATTTACAATATATCGAAAGTGCAACAGATAACTAAAACTCAATTTTGATTAAATAGAACGAATAAAAAACATGCACTGCATTATACTATTATCATATCTTTATATTTATTGCAGTGTTGTACCGACAACATTGTTATAATTATATATTAATTAATCGTCGATATCGATTATTAATCAAAATTAATGGAGAATCGATTTTAAAGTTAATTGTCAACATGCCTTAAATATACCGAGGCGTACTGAGTGCACATCTGGGAGTAATATTACGGTTGTATATGCGAAATGCTGTAAGAATGCCACGTTATATACGATTTTCAATCTTAGTTCTTTAAAATAAA
>HE671595.1:68702-79442 GCA_000313835.2 Heliconius melpomene melpomene | reverse complement strand
AGCTGCGTCTGAAGACAGCGATCAAAGTTCCTTACTGAGGAACTCCCAGCGAGAGTTTTCAATGACGCCGAGGACGACGTCCCGTCAGGAGAGGCCGTGTTAGCGACATTTCGCGTTAGCGATATGCGAGCGGTGTCGATACCCATCACTACGATTTCCACGCGTACAAAACAAGCGCTGAGTCATGCACAACCTAATTTGCGAGTCGGTCGTCGTCTGGGAAGGTGGTTGGTGTCGATACTGTGAGTCCGTTCTATTTTATTACATTAGTTATGTCATTTTATGTTTGAAAAGGTAACGATTGTTAAATTGTTAGTAATTAAGTATTTCTAATTCATTAGAGTGAATTATCAAGGTAGTTTTGAATTATATCAACCCAAGGCCATCCTAATCCTAAATAAATTGTACCATTGGCTTTGAAAAAGAGCAACTGTTGAGTTTCTTGCCGGCTCTTCTCAGCAGAACCGCCTTCCGAACCGGTGGTAGCTTCTTGCTTGCATATTCATTCGACTAGTCTATTTGAATAAAGAATATTTAGAGTTTGAATCATTGTATTTTTTAATATTTACCGCTTCTGATTTCTAATAATATATATATATATATATATATATATTACAGACGAATTTCTATACATAAGTATATTAATAACTTGTGGTTACGGGTTTAGAAATAAATTGACTGACTTGACTGACTTGACTGACTTTTAAATATTTTAGTGTGGTTTAGTGGAGCGAACTCTATCTGAGCGTATAATAAAGCAAAGGCGGCGTTTAGTTGAACCACTCTACGTCCATTTTTCAGGATATTACGAGTTGAGTGGTGTAACTCAACGCCACGGTGTGTTGTTACTAAGGCAAAGAAATGGACATAGTTTATTATTTGGAATCGAACCCGCAACCGTCGCGGTGACTGAATTGGAACTGGAAAGATCTCATTGAAAGTTACTGTCATTATACTTTTAATTTAGTAATGTTATGTAATTCATCGATGAATTCAAAGTTTTTTGTAACTTTTTTTAAATTTTCCGCTGTATTCCGCACATAGCAGGATAGGTAGAGTGAACCTGGGAACCTAGTTTTAAGTCATTAAAACACACTCGTTACCAGAGCAAGGAAATATAAATATTAAATGTTTTATTTCGCATTTACAGTCTGGCTTCTGGCTGATTGGCTTCTTTTATTAAACGCCATATAAGTAAAGTACCATCAACATTTTAACTCTTAGTTTATGGAATAACAAAAATAAAATGGATCTACAAATTGTACAAAATGGCATCTATGTAAGAGTTGCAATACAAAATATTGTAAGTTTGTTTTTCAATTAGCATACAGTATAAAAATTAAGTTTTTATGTTACCTATACCATCATAGGTAAGTTTACCTTTAATTAAGCTGTTACATACAATGTAAGGGGCAGATGTAGCTTTAAGATGAAACCAAAAGTATATTATAAAATCAGCATATTACAAAGATATGTTTGGAATATACCTGGTACTCTATCTATCTATCTTCTTCTATCTATTTTCTTTTTATATAAAAAAAAATGCTCTAAAAAATAGATATTTTTTATATCAAACCATTTACAATATATCGAAAGTGAAACAGATAATTAAAACACAAATTTCGATTAAATTGAACGAATAAAAACATGCACTGCATTATACTATTATCATATCTTTATATTTATTGCAGTGTTGTACCGATAACATTGTAATAATTATATATTAATTAATCGTCGATATCGATTATTAATCAAAATTAATGGAGAATCGATTTTAAAGTTAATTGTCAACATGCCTTAAATATACCGAGGCGTACTGAGTGCACATCTGGGAGTAATATTACGGTTGTATATGCGAAATGCTGTAAGAATGCCACGTTATATACGATTTTCAATCTTAGTTCTTTAAAATAAAGCTGAAAATGTATTGTTAGGCAAAAAACTGTCTTGACTCCGAACACCTGTTTCAGACGCAACGTTTATTTAATGTCTAAACAAAAGAATTTCGACTTTATACATTTGAAAATTAAGTACACATTTCTTTATTAGCGCACATTGCATTCTTGTTAGGGATGTTCGCATAAATTATCGATGCTTGGTTCGGTAAGAGTGTGGTGTATAGCTGTCTCGCTCTAAACACTTGTTTTTGTTTCACGGTTCGTAGAATATTTGAGACAAGTGCCGACCGAGGTTTCCCAATAACACTGACACATCCGTTCTCATGTTCGCTGATTTGACCAAATTAATTATTGCGTTTGATAATTGTATCGTATAATAGCTTTTTAAGTTTGTTGATATAATATTTGTTGTATAAGAAATAGTCTTTCAAGTATAATTAAACATGACATGATTAATTAAGGAAGTATATTATATTATAATTTAACTACATAAATGTATGAAAAAATAAATCATGTATTGTATATTTATAATTTTAATCTATTTGTTATCTTGTAATTCACATGGAACGATTTAATTATTTATCATGTTACATAATTTATAAGCTATTCCTTATAAGTCCAATTGCCTGGAAACTTACTGGTTGATTTGCTGAGTCAAGTAGCAGTTGATCGACGCCAGGTCACGAGGCTAGTTCATAATACACGAGGTGTCGGCGGCCAGCCGGCGCCACGGCGGTAAACGCGGCGCCTTCTATCCTGCAAGCTACATTTCTCATTTAATAAACGAAATTAAACTTTATTTCAACAATGAGAACGTTCTTTTTTAGTATAGCATTTATATATCAGCTGTGGGGACTCACTTTGAAGAATTTTACATTTTATATCCTAAGCATTATGGTAAAAAATCGTTCACCATCCAATTTTGTATTGAATTCATTTCTTGATTTTGAATTCCAAACGCTAAGAAAAAGAAAGCTACTTTTTAGGAAGCGTGAGGTTTTCGTATTATATTAAATTTATCTGTAATGAAAAGTTATCTAAGCTTCATCGGTGCCATAAAATATCAAATTCATGCACAAAATAACCATTTTGGAGAATTGATTTAACATGAAGGGTACTAAGGTTACAACTCAATTTAATAAAAGGGATATGTAAAAAAATATTTATCGTTGGCTTGTACGTCTATTATAAGACACAGATAGAGAGTTTATATTTAGTGCCACTCACGCTGCCAGGTGGCCGATTCTTCTTGACATAACCTTCTTGATAATTTTAATATGACAAATTTATATCAATACTTTAATTTCATATGATTTTGATTATAATCTTAATTGTCAAATATCGACTTTAAGAGTCAAAATTTCGATCGTCTTATTTTAGAGGGGTCGAGATTCCTCCGAGGGATCATTAAATACCCAAAAAAGTATATGTTAAACATAGCGCGCTGATATTCACGCCATTCGGCCAGAGCTAGGTGTCAAAAGCCTTACCTGACCGTTTCACGCCTACACAGGACAAGTTTATACTGGGCCGAATATTTACTATCTCAGGCATATTTTGTTTAGGAGTTATCCCTTCACACCTCGCAATGAAGCCGCTACTCAAATTTTTGTTTAAATATTGTAGAATTACTTCTCGATATTGACACGTACGAGTGATTTGTGAAGAATTTTGTTGTAAAAGATTGTTATTTGATTATCAGTAAATGCCATAATTAAATAATAAGTGATAGCATATACAATGTAATATTTACAATTAACATGCAGACATATTTCGTATATATAATATGCCCAGATAAATTTGAAGTGATATGTTAGAGATGTGCACTGAGTCATTTTTTCCATACTAGTGAAATGAAGTAGCATATTTATTTTCGTTACGCTTATGATTCGATTTAATGTTGTTACCCTGTTTGAGCCCATAAAAATTCATGACAAAACCAGTATAAGCGGCTGGAGGCGAAACTTGGTTTTTTTGCAAGCCGTTCCTCGAATCTGAGGAAATGTCCGAGCAAAAAGTCGACGGAACAGGATTTCGTATCAGCGTTGCCAAATCTGGACGCGTTAAGAGATGTTAAAGGGGATGCCGCCACCGCACGACTGCAAATCTGGCGCTGGAGAAATCACAGCCATGCTGGCAAAAACTTATAACCTTCCATAACAGTAAAACATCTCAACGCAGCCTACTATTTACTCCGAATATATCACCTTAAGGATTAATTTATACTGATTTCTTATCTCTACCGAAATAAGATCTGGCCTTAGTGATTAAACGGAATCCACTCCAATTGTCTTATAAAAGCAAGATAAGTGACTTGCATATATTTAGTACATGTACACTTATTTGTCATAATAGCGTAAAGATAGGTTTGGCGTTTCTTGTAATTCATTAATACTTTTCTTTATGTTATTTTAAATACATAAAATTAATAAAATAAAATGGGAACATTCAACAATTTAAATTTTGAGGCCAGATGCACAAGTATGTGACTGACTATAAACGCGACAGGTTGTGTGTTCGATTTCCACTCGAGGAAATTAAATATTTACTAATTATTTATATTATTTATTCGTTATTGTCTGGTGTTAAGGCAATCCGCGGCATTGAGTTCCACCACTCAACCAGACCACCACCACATTATTTTATTAAATAAATAAAAAAATATCAGCTTCCCGCAGTATCCCGCACACAGCACACAGGGTAAGCAGAGGGAACATAGTGTTTAGACACTCCGTTCCCCACTTTCCGCCGAATTCTGGAGGCATTCCGTGTCGAATCGCGCTTTGCCTCGATATCAGAGCGCAGAAATGAAAATATTAATATAAATAAATATTTCATTCCCTCGAGTGGGGATCGAACCTACAACTGTCGAGTTACAGTAACACCCTTGTGCCGCTACGCCACGACGGCCACTTTTTTATTGCATGACAAAAACGTACTTTCAAGCCTTAATCAAATGAAGTCTATATACACTTATAGTTATTACTAAAAAACATACAAATACTTTATTTATAATAGTTAATTTAAACTATTCTAACGAATATTTTACCATAACTTGAACAATATAAATAAATAAATCTTGAAAATGCAACAGCCTAGCATATTCATTAAATCGAACATTAATATGTGAGAGCAGAACAATTAGACGGACATTAAATTCTAATTCGAACCAAATGCGGGAGCGTTGGCGTTACGCGGTGCGAATAAACGATCGTAAAGCATCGTAATGCGTTTGTGCGTGAGTCACGGACCTGCACATGTGGACATGGAAATAGCTGCAAGTTGGAACAAATGTTAGCATCAGAGCTATCCTCGAGTCGCCGCCCCGCCGGCCAGAGTATGCGACCGGCTGGCGCGCCAGTGCTGCGATTTATCGATAAACTAATATGCTACTTGTATTATATTTAAAATCTAGTTTAAAGTAATGCAGGATAGTCATCATATTTATTAAATAATATATATAGTTTTTTGTGATTGAAATATTTTATTTCCAATATTAAAAAATATATATTAAACGACCAGCTATAATAAACAATTGAATTCGATAAATGCAATAATTCGCTGCTTAATATCAATCATATCACAAATTAAACATACATTTAGTAATTTAAATAATTATTTACAATTAAAAACTAATCGAATAATCATTACCGGTTTTTAACCACTATCATATTCGATAATTCAGCATTACGGGTGCATCTCTAAGGGCGAGACTGGGTTGGCGCCGCGCTTTTTTACCCCGCCTCGTCGAAGTTCCTGGCGCTAGTCGAGTGCTGACCATCGGAGACGAAGGTTGTGTCCCTTAACGCTATGATTGACTGACGTTCTTGTGTTTTGAATGAAACTGTGATCGTGCCAGTGCTATTCTCTATATAGGATTGTTAAAATTGGATTTTTTAATGAAAAAATGTCAACAAATACATTTGCTAATACGGAGAGTTCGGCCAATGTGAAAGGTAATTGTTTTTTGTTTACTTTTCTTTTTGCATGTAAAGATGTTTTTATATTTATGTATTAACGGAAACTCGTTAGGTCAAGCTATGTTGTTATTTATAATGAATTATGAAATAGTTAATATTGAACTATTTTAAATAAAATTAATATAAATTAAATAATAATTTTATAATAACAAAATGTTTATTATACTAGTTTTGATTTTACTTTGTAATGATATTCACGATATAAAATGATGCATACAATAAAACTATTTTAAACTTCACACCTTAATTTTTAATAAACTCATCTGTTATTATATGGTCAATCCTGGAAATGGACCAATCTATATTTTAAGAGATATATGTATATAATTTGTTATTTTTTATATTACTTTCAAACTTATTGATATCTTCAAGCAATTAACTATCGCGGTAGAATAAAACTTAAATTCTGCGGTCAAAACTTAAAGACCATTTTCTTCTTTATCACATAAGAATAACTAACAGTACATAAATAACTATTTTTAGGAATTTAGTTTTTTAGTTTCAGCATATTACTTCCTATCATCTTTAAATGTTTCAAAAGACAACGACTGCCGTTGAGATATCAGGCGGCGGACAACTAATTTTCATAATTTATAAATATTTACATTTCGTTTTGCAATCGTGCAATTATAGTATTATTTTAGTTGTGCTTTTTGATAAAAGAATCTCACAATATAGCATGATAGGCAGACGGAACCTTAAGACACTCCGTTCTCCACTTTTCGCCGAATCATTCGAGTGTTGAGTGCCACAACTCAACATTTGCTTTTGCATTTTGATTATTACTTTTTACAAATCTAAAAATATTGTGAAAATGTCTAAAGTAACCGAAAAAATAAAAATGTTTTTTAGTATTCACCTTTAAAAATTCACATTCACATTTAAAAATTTAATTGATTAATCTCATGGATTCTGTGCCCTATCTGTAAAACAGTAATTCCTGCAAAGATAAAGAAAAAAAATAAAGATACTACGAAAAAAATAATAGATTATTTTGAAATCTTAATTGTTTTATCACAAAACCTTTAACAATAAGGTCATTTTTCTTGACTAATTCCTAGTATTTATTAATACAGTACGAATATTAAATAATTAGTAAAACTATACTCATATAAATTATTTATTAGATAACTAATACAATAAACAACTTTAGAAAATAAACATTATTTTATAAATTCTAACATCTATGTAGTATCGCGACCGCTTGCAAAGCTAATATAAAATTAAATAAAAAATCCGCTTCAATCAGCATCCATATACAGTTAGGGTAGGTAGAGAACCTAGTGTCAAGGCACTCCGTTCCCCACTAATATAAAATTAAGCAATTAGAAATCAAGTACAATATTCTAGTGGGTGTAATATTCTGTAATTTGTACGCCGGAAGCCGATGTTCGGGATGGACTGACTAATTCATTCCCTATTAGGCGAGTCGTAAATAAACATTGCTGTAAAAGGACCCTATTAATATCTATAGCAAATTGTACGCCTACTACTATTACAATGGGTGAAGTTGATTGTAAATATGATAATTAATATACTTCCGTTCCTTACTCACCTCCCGAATTTTTGGAACAGACTGGCGCAATAATAGGTTCCCAGGTTCCCTCTGCTTACCCTGCTAAGTGTGGGATTCAGCGTGAAGCTAAACAAAGATCATTTAAGAAATAGTTATTTTTATAACGACTTAAGCTTCAAACATATAAGCAATTAAACAACACCTATTTTTTAAGAATTAGAACGATACTTTAATTATTAGCAACAAAAACATTGATATTTCCATATATTTATACTTTTAAAACAAATTTTGTTTAAAAGTAAATTGTGATATATCACACACTTATTACAGACACGAAGGTATTTTTTAAAGACCGCAATGAACGTCGTAGACAACTCAAATAGTCAACTATTAAAATCTAACTTATTAAGACCGATGATTTTGCTTTAATTTTAGACGGATTTACTTAAGATTATATATGTTATAAATTACTTAACAAAATAGACAATGTCGTTAAGTTCTCGATTTTAAATTTACATAATTTTCTAAAGACCTTATGACTGCTATATACTATATACTAGTGCACTGATCGCGGTTTCGCCCGTTTAGGCTATACTACACGCATAAAATTTTCAATCTGTATTTACATTATGGAGATGAAAACTTTTTTTCTAACAGAATGGCTAGAGTCACAACTTATGAATTGATTCCTTTATATAAAGGTCTTAACACTAGGTTCCCGGGTTCCCTCTGCTTATGGCAAAAAAAAAATGGGTAACCAAACTTATTGATTAGCGTTAATAACTTTGGCACAAACAACTAACAAACCGTTATAATATTAATCAATAACAATTTATTTACGATGCTAAAACAGAAGGGGTGCTACAAAAAAATCCTATGCACATGTTGCGAGGGTGAAAACCCCATTGAGTGAAACAAGTGTATATTACTACTAATTTATACTCATTACTAAATGCTCTATTATAGTCTCTATTACAAGGTGGTAGAGTCGTTTTAGTTTCAAAAGATAATTTGTTTGTTCACATGTCGCGTAGCGGGGGTCGCGTGAGATTTAAAGTCAAAGTTTATTTTTTTTTATTTTTGAAATAGGTCGTTAGTGTAGCCAACTGTTCCGCAAACACAAATATAGGAAAAAAATGTAGATTAAAAAAACGTTTGTCAAATGTTTTGCGTTGAAAATTGTAGCTTAGATTTTGTTAAAAATCAAAAGAAATGTAACAACGTATTGTATAATTAATAATGTAAAATGGTATGTGTATAGGTGAAAAATATCATTTCTTTAATGATTCATGTGCAATTATCAATACATGTTAAAAATAAAAAAATAAACATATCTGTACATATTAAAAACAAAATGCATCAAAGGCGGTTTTAATATTTCGACGTTACATATATTTTATCAGTCGAAATTATCTATAATTATCTGAAAATACTTGAAACGAAACAACTCTACATATTTATATAAATAACAACCTCACTTACAACACAAAACGAAGATAAAGAACTGTACAGATAATAATATATTAGCAACATTTTTTCTGACATTCGGATAATTTTACCAATTTCCCGCCAATATCAATTTAGTGATGGGCAATTTAGAAAAATTACATTAATCATATTATTGAAGAGGCACAGAAGTCACCCTTTACTTTTTTACAAGTCGATACAGATGTCAAACAGACAGTACAACTATTATGACTTGCCGACATCTGGCGGTCCCACATCTGTGGACCAAGCGTTGACGTCATGTCATACAGCCACAGCTGTACTTATATATTTGTACTGCTGGATAATTATTGTAATAATTTCTTTTTTGGTCCATTCTTAATAATTGTGGAGCTGTAAAATTTATGGTTTTCACCGGTAGAAATATTTAGGCTTCCCAGCTGTAGTAATAATACAGCTGGGAAATGCCTGGTTGTACTTTTGATGGTTGTCAACTGCATTCTTATGCTTTAAAAAATAAATATTTTATTTCCTTGTTATAATCTATTACACAATATAAATAAAATTGGCAAACATGGAGGATATAATGACTATAAAAGTATAATGCGGGAGACTTTTTGAAAGAAATCTTTACATATTCTTATTTACATTTTTTTTTATTTTTCCTCACGTTTACTTTTGCTCTATCTATATAATATTTCCTCTAGCTGAGGATGGAGTGTGGTGGCCAGAATTGGGGAAGGCCTACGTCCAACAGTGGACAAAAGATGGCTGTTGATGATGATGATGATGATATAATATTTATTTATTTACTCCCATAGTTATAATCCAATTAGCTATGCACATATTCGAAATCAGGATCTAGATAATGGCAGACGAATCAGTGGGATTTCCCGGTGGCGTAATGCTTCAAGCATCGGCGGCTCGTGATAGAAAAAGCGAACACTGACATTAATGTAGTTGCTAGTTTAGATTTACTTGGAATACGATTGTCCAATATTAATAAGAACTATTTGCTTATTTAAATATATGCACACATTTCTTTGTTATTAAATACCTAGGTTAGGTTAGCAGAGAAAACCTAGTGATAAGACAATTTTTCTCTTTCCAACCGATCTTCGAGAGAGATTATGAGTTGAATAACGGAACTCAACGCTGCGTTTAGCCTAAATTTATCGCATTACAATTAAACTTAGTAAATGACTAGGTTTCAATTTAAAATTTGTTGGTACTTAATTATAATATATTATATGAATAAATATGCAATACTATTTATATTTTATGTATCCGGGAAGTTTAATCATATAAGTAAATATTATGTAAAAATTTATTTAAAAAAATCACGCCTGTTTCCGTAATACATACTTCGGAAAGAGGAAATGTTTTGTTGCATTAATTGACATAAATTCACTATTAAAAATGGTTATTTAAATTATAATCAGAACTAAAGTGTACTGATTGAATATTAAAAATATTTTTAATTAAACATGGGAAACTTAATTTGTAGCAGTATCAAACGTGTTTGGTCTTGCACAGAGATAGTAATAGGTTCAATTCGAACTAGTTACAAATAACAAATACATGTGTCTGAAATGAATATAAAGTGGAGAACAGAGAGTTTTATCATTATCAATTCGTCTGCGCGAGCACACATTATGCAATTGACGCGTAAGCACAAAAAACAAGAAGCCTTATAGATTTTCAAGCCATTCTAAAAAAATTAAGATTTTTTTTAGTTTCGCGATGCATCTCGCACAAGAAAGTTAGCAGAGGGAACCTAGTGTAAATCCACCATGTTCCCTACTTTCTGCTGAATTCAAAGACATTTTGTGATCAGTGGCTGAGCTCAACGCCGCGCTTTCGCCTCGTTACCAGTGCGAGAAAATGAGACTATTTTAAT
>HE671595.1:50562-68602 GCA_000313835.2 Heliconius melpomene melpomene | reverse complement strand
ACGCGGCCACGACTCGTCGGCCTTACTATATCTATTAGAAAAAATACATTTTAGACTGGTCGCAAGTTACGTTTGTTAAAAATATGACAACTTATAAGGCGTTTCCGGGGCCAATTATGCTGTAATAGGAAGTGAAATTAACGTTACTGACACTATATAAACATTGTATTTGTATCCGGTACTGTATCACTGTTAGTGAATAATTCAAAAATTGTCACTGCTAGGGTCGACCCATGATTATTAAAAGAATAGTTAAGTCACCAAACTTCAACTAGGCTTGGTAAATATATTCTTAGCGTGAATTGGCTTGTGTGTGTTTAGTTAATTATTTTTATAAGTATTAGTTAAGTGAATAAATGACAAAAATTGAGCTGTAGAAAAAAAAATACCTAACCTTAGCAAATTCATTTACTAACTAAATATTTTTTTGGCATAGTTAATAGGTATATTTATTTTAAAATAAATAATAATATTTATAATTTAATTACATAATACACAGAATTAATTACACATTAGATTGGTGATATAAAAAAAACAGAATTAACCAATTATCTCTATGGCAACAAAAACCTTTGGAATGCGGACAAGCTCTTGTTCTAGAAGCAAAATATTAATAAATAACAAAGACGCGCCATATGCCGAACCGGTTGAGAATCAAACCTGTATACTTCCAGTACATTGCATTAAGAAAAATATTATGTAAATAATTTTGTAACAATATGTTTTTTTTTTTATTTTGAAAATATTAATTTTAGATTTTATGTCATACACGCTATTAAATTGTCATCTTTTTAAATTTATGTTGCTGTTTTTTCACGTGGCACTGAGTTATACAGCCGATTGGAAAAATAATTTAAGTTTACTTTAAAATTACATATTTCATCTGTATTATTTTTTTCTATATTATATTTGTTTTCAAATAGTATGTCGATTTATTTTAAGTAAAAAATAAATATATTTAGGATTATTATTATAACAACAGCATTCCAAACTTGACATTCAAGTATTGCGACTAAACCCATCTCATATTATATACCGTGACGTCATGGCGCCGGCGCTAAGTTCACGATATAAAAATTGTTGAATTAATGAGAAATTATTCTGAACGTGAATGTTTGAAGTTTACTATAACTGGTAGAGTAATAGTAGGAAACAATTATTACTATTTATTTATAAGATTAGAATGCTTATTTTGTTTATTTTAATTGCAATTCTAACATTTAAGTCTAACATTTCACTATGTATTTTTTACAAATTAATTTATATTTACAAAATAATTTATTTTTATTAACTATAAATAAATTAATATATTGCAACCTTAAAAAAACTGAACACCAGCAATTTAATTTTCTATACAAAGAATAAAATATATATTGAAAATATTAAAAAAGAAATAATAATTTCACAGATTCAAAATATACATTACAAAATAACATTCCAATTTGAAAAATGTATTTTTAGCCACCATTGTTTATTGATAATATTATCTGTGGTTTTCCCGATCCTGGCTGTATTTTTGGAGTCTTGTAATTTAATATTGTCGCTTGTATTTAACATGTATACCTACCAATATATTTTGTATAAAACAAACTTCAGAATTTTTCCGCTGGTTTGCGTACAAACAACTTTCAAATTAGTTATTATGTAAGATGGAGAATTTTTATTTGTTATTATAATAATCAATTTAACGATAGGCCAGCTACTCATAGATTAAAATAATAAAAATACTCGAAACTATTTTATACTACTGTTTTTATTTTAGCCAAAATTTAGCTCTATTCTTTAACTTTATAAATTGCAAGCATTATCATGTAAAGAACATTAAAATATGTAATAATTTTCAATTTACTGTTATTTAGTAATTATATAATATAATACTATTCTATCTATTAATTGTTTTCCATTTCTGGTGCTACGCTACGCGTTCACAACGACTAAGGATCTATTGTTTTTGTTGCTAGAGAGGATGTGCGCGAGGTACTGAAACGCGCGGACAGCAAAATTATAAGTCACAAGTATGAAAAATTGTACTAATTTACTTGTAAACCATATATTCTATATAAAACCCATATTTTAAATAATAATAAATATTAGGAACAAAAAATTGATAGTTCTTGAACATTTAAAATATTTCTTAAAAATATTAAATTCAATTAATTTTAATTATCTGCCTATGTCGGATAGATTATTTCTTTAAAATCCGCGCCCTTCCTAACCACAAGTGCGCATTAAGTAGGCGTGTTGCGTCCACGTCCTATAACGAGCGGCGTCGTTTGAGCCTTTATCTGTGGTCTTTTTGCTTCCTTCGACGTTAGGAAGGCGCCTATTCACGACCGACTGTTGAAAATTCACACGATCTCATATATTACATTGGTCAAGAGCAAGACTATTATATTCTAAATAAACTTTATACTGTTATAAGATTTATTTATATACGTATTTTTGTTAACATATTTATCTTTTTGTTACAGATCGTATAATAGAACGCGATGCTGGCTTCGTGTCGGGGGGTGAAGATGACGATTCTTGTTCTGGTCCCGCGCATTCTGACGATTCTGGAGTCAGACTCGTCGAATCTGATTCGCGACTCAAAAGGGAGAGAACACCTACAAGACTTGGGCCACCAAAAAAACGTATCCGTCCAAGTTCTAGAGAAGAGATAGAGAGCCCAGAAAGCGAACCCTCTACTAGCCCTTTCAGGCCGTGGTCCTTCGCGGAAGAACCGCAACAAGAACCTTTATCGTTAGTCAAGAAAAGTGAAACTAGTCTCTTACGTCAAAGGCGAAGGCCGTTGGAAACGCCAGCCCCAGTCACGCCCATGCCAGAGGTTAGCCCTGGTCCACCACGAGTACCTCCTCATCCCGGTGTAGTGGAACCATTCCAGGAGAAATCAAAACCTAGGGAGCAAAGAAATTACAAAAATATGACAAGGGAAAGGCGGATAGAAGCTAATGCGAGAGAACGGACCAGGGTACATACTATAAGCGCCGCTTTTGATACTCTTCGGAAGTCTGTCCCATCCTATAGTCATAACCAAAAGCTGTCAAAGCTGTCCGTTTTACGGATAGCGTGCGCGTACATTGCTGCGTTATCGGCAGCGATCGAGCCTGACGCAGACATTGCTGACGCTGTGGAGAAAGTCACGCAAACTATACACACTGAGGGCAAATTAAGAAAAAAGAAAGACGAACCTTGAACCCATCGTAAAGGATACAATAAGCCATTGTTTCATACCGTCCTTCGAAGCCTACGGGATAAAGTACAAAAACGACAATAATATTGGATAGAAAATTGAATATTTATTTTGAGAATTGATAGTTTAAGATTAGAGATCGGTCGTTTGTTTAAAATGTTGAAATCCTGTATGAATCTCATTTGACATTTATGTCACTTAAAAGTATTGTTCCTTTTTCGAATTGAAGTTGGAGTGGCATATAGAATATTGGCGCAGATAAAAATAATAAATTGTTCCATAGCATAAAAATACCAATGTTAACCATTCCCCAAGCCCAGTATTAACAAAGAAAACTGTTAAATGACAAAAGTGTATAAATTGTGTATTTTGGCTTTAAAACTTTATATTTATTACAAATCGAGTCAATAATTTTAAGACAGAAGTGTATATTATATTTAGTTTTTAAGTATGTATTTTATGTAAATAGTAGTTTGTAGAGTAATTGTACAGTACTGCTGTTGGTTTTAAATGGTTGTATGTGACAGAATATTTGACCTTAGGCAGTTATATATGGCGCTCAGAAAAATATTTAAAATCATTGAGTATAATATAAACAAATATTGCGTAATTCAAAATTTTATCATTTTGAGAATTTTTGATTTTGATTGTCATACTTTATATGTAAAAGACAAATTAAATAATAAGACTATTTTTTTGTGTAATTTCTAAAAGCGCTGCAACTGGAATGCCTTAAAAATATAATGTGATATAATGTTTCTGTGAAATCGTTATGATATGGACTGTTGTAGAGATGGAGGTAATATATTAGAAGTCAGTTCATTGTTCTTATATAAATATTTTTTTCTCTTTTTTAAAGTCAATTTTAGAATGTTATGGGCCAATAAAAATAAATGAAAAAGCTTGAAATATAAAATATCTACTATATTATAAAAGTTGACATTCCATAAATAAAAGTATAAAACTGAAAACTGTAAATTGACTTTGAAAGTGAAATATGAATAATATTTTGCTGCAACGTTTAAAAAATTAACGCAAACAGAAATAAACGAAAGACTACGTAAATATTTCTTTGTTTTATTTTTATCATGTCTTACTTGAAACTCATTCAAGAGTAATGCACTTGATTTAGAACGTCGTAATAGAATAATGTGAAAGAAAATTTATTTGATGTAAAATTAAATACGACTTATTTCTAAAGAATAACAAAAACTATATTGAGGTCAATTGTGACGTAGGTGCACTGTAAATACTACAGATTGTGGGTTCGATTCCTACTCGACGAAATTAAATATTTTGTATTTATTAATTAGGAAGCCAAGGTTTCATACTGAGACTACATTAGTGTACAAGCATTTATAAATATCAATAATACATAGTAGGTCTTAATATTTTAATTTCCTCGCTCTAGTAACAAGGCAAGGCGCGGCGTTGAATTCCACCACTTAACACGGATTCGGCGGACAGTGGGTTAACTGAAGTGGGAACAGAGTGTCTGAACACTAGCTCCCCAGATCATCCCAGATTTGCTATGTGATTGATCAGATTTAAGAAGCTAAAAAATAAAGTTACCTTTACTTACATATATAAAAAGTAAGCAAATATATATTAATTAGGCAAAAAAATATATCTTCTGAAACTAAACAGAGTTACCCTCACCTACAAGTGTCCAACGTATTTCAAACCGTTACATGAAAAATATATGATACAAAAAAACTTTACTTAGGGTCGAAAACAAGGAGTTGTTTAACAGAACTTCCTTTTTACATCGACATTTACCTAAATAGGAAGTTGGCATCTGTTAGTTTACAATAAACTCTGTCATGACCACAGCTGCTAGGGTGGATAAGGCACGTGGCTGAATGTCAATATTCCTTTGCTTATCTGAATATTAAAAAATGAAGAGGGAGCATCATGGCGGGAAGAACGCTTTGAAAGTTGACTTTCGTTTTCATATTTTCTTTTGCATATTGTGATTTGATTGCACGTAAGTTTTACAATATTATTTTCTAAAAGATTTGTTTGGTTTTTTTATGTGGATTAGTTTATTTTTAGGAACTGTACTTTGAGACAAATTTGTTCAGGCTTATATGCTTATAACCTATTTACATAACAATAGTTATTTTTCATTATAGTTATTTACTAACTTAGTATAATAATAAACAGGTAGTATATTTAGATACCTTTTATATGTATACCGTAGGTATATAATTAAAGTGATATTGGCAATTTTTTTGTTACAACAAAATGAAATGTTAGTTTATTGATCTATTTGTGTTTGCAATAGCCGATTGCAAGCCATTTATTCTCGTTTGTAAACAGTTTTACCCTTTATTGGTAACGATATGGTGACAGCTGTTGTCACAAATGTTAAATTATCGCAAATGCGCCTATCGCAGTAAAGTGCTCACTAAAATATAGAAGGGTTCTTGTTTAGTCTATGTCTAGTTTGTTATGTACTAATTATTATAGAAGATATTAATAGTAATGCAGATATTAGGTAATTATCGAATATAATAAAAAAGGCAGATAGATAGAATATCTATATTAAAGTAATTATCTTCGGAAACGTTTGGCGGAACTCGATTCTGCACTTTATCTAAGCACAACGATGAAGAATCTATATTTTATAACTCATATTATTAATATCTTGACTAAGGTTAAATTCAAAACTAGGCATAATTTTTGTGTATGAAAAATATGTTAGTTTAAAATATTATATAACATTTTAAAGTACTCTAAATGATTACAACGATTTTTATAAGCTTTTCACACTTATAAATAGCCTAATGCATTTTTAAAGGATGAAACCCCTATACAAATATTTTTTACTTTCTAGTGGCTCAAGGAGAAATCAAAATATAATTGGGTTAGATAAACATATTATAACATATAATTATGTGCCTCTTTATATAATAAACTTATTTATTTCTTTAGAAGTATTTTTGAATTATAAAAAAAATTAAGAAATAAAACGGCATAATAAAAATTTATTAGGTATATTCTCTTTATTTAAAGTTTACAGTAGCTTATGAGTGACACCTAGCGACGAGTTTCCAAAAAAATATTTGCGTTACACCAGAGATGGCGACACTAAAAAATAAAGATTAACCTACTTACTACTAGATGTCACTGTACAAAACAAATAGAAACCATACATTCCAATGATAAATATAGGATTTTAAAGAGTAGCTAGGCAGTCCATTTAAGACATCTAGTGTCTAAATGCGTTCCGAGACACCGCACGCAGCAGTATCTAGCGCCGCACGGTATACAAGTGTAGTTCGATGGAAACCCGCATACGGCACAAAAGTGGCGGTCAGGAAATCTGAAATGTAGGAAATTTAATTGTATTTTTGTGAAAACGCATCTTTTATTTATAGTTTATTGGGGAAACTTATAATAATATATTACTTGTATATTAATATTATTTAAAGAAATTGCAACATATCACAAACAATTTAATGAATAACATCTTTTCAACTTACTTTGATGGTGGAACTTGAGCTGACAAATAATTGGGTGGCTCTGGTCTAAAACTCGCATCTTCCTCAACCAACTGAGCAAATGTTTTCCTAAATCTCATTTTATAATACTCCGCACTCTTAGCCTTCTTCTTTCTAGTTGATTTTTCATTGGAATCCGCAAATTTCGGGACTTTCTTTGACATAACCAGATCCGCATGTGGGTCTTCATGAAAATTATCTTGTTCGAGTGCCTCAATGGCCTTCCTGGCCCTCCTTTTTCTGGCTGCATCGTCTAAAACTCTCCTTTTCTCCGCGTCTTTAACTCTACCTGATTCGCGCGACGTCATAATTAATTTACAATCCTTTGTCATGTATAGGAAAGCTCATTTGGTCCATTAAATCATCGACACGAGCTTGCAAAGTTGTTATGATATCTGAAGAAATGAACAAATGTGTTTCGTCTAGGTCTTGAATTATAAATTTAACTCCAAGTGCTCGAGTTTCGTCTAAGTGGAGCAAGAATTGTTTCATCGCTGGATCACTGAAAAAAAGGAAAAATGTCTAAGAAAAGAGGTCTTAGTGCTGAGGAGAAGAAGATTAGAATGTTGGAAATATTCCACAAAAGCAAGGATTTCTTTCAAATGAAGGTTATTTTATAAAATTTGTTATCATCATCATGCTTCATACTGTACAATATAGCAGGGTAAGCTGGTAGCAGGTAAGAGTAAAAAGGCTTCATTGTCGACTTTTCACCTACATTCGAGATTTTATGTGTTGTAAATTAACACTATATTTTGTCTAATTGTAGCAGGAAAATAAAAAATAGTCATTCCCCTAAGGAAACCAAAACAACAACCATTGTGTTTAAAGTCAAGGTTATGAAATAATAAAATACAATGTAATATTAAGAAAATACTTAATAAATATTATTTATTTTTATATTTGAAGGAATTAGAAAAAATAGCACCAAAAGAAAAAGGAATAACAATGCAGTCTGTTAAAGAAGTGGTGCAAAATCTAGTAGATGACCATTTGGTTGATTCGGAGAAGATTGGCACATCTATTTATTTTTGGTCTTTTCCAAGGTAAAATTATAAAAGTGTACTTTTTACAATTGGTTTTCTAATTTACATAATGCTTAATTTTTTTTAATAATTTTACAGCAAAGCTAAAAATGCTAAAAAAAGAAAATTCCTGGATTTACAATCAGAATGTGAAGATGCAATAAAAAAGTTGAAAAAGATTCAAGACACCATACAAAGTGAATCTGTAAGTTAAGTTTTCTGTAGATTAATGTAGATATTTTAAAATTTATTGATAAATTTAAATTTATCTATTTGATAATTTCAAATATAATATTATTAACTTAAGATTGGCAGAGAAACCAGTGAAGAAAGAAATGAATTGCTGGCAACATTAGATGAATTAATGAAGAAAGAGGGAAACTTGAAAAAAGAATTACAAAAATATCGAGACTCTGATCCAGAATATATAGCACAGTTAAAAACAGAAATTGAGGTAGTTATTTTATTGTAAAAAAAACTTTTTTTTACTTTTGTTATTATAATAATTTATTATATTTCTAGGATTTAAAAACTGCAACCAATAGATGGACAGAAAACATTTACATATTAAAGTCATATATAAAAAATACTTTCCAAATGGATAATGAAGTAGTGGACCAAAATTTTAACATTCCCCCGGAGATGGACTATATTGAAGACTAGTAATAACAAAACTATTTGAAAAACTACATCAATATTACAAAAATAAACATAGATATTAAATAAATTGAATAAAAAATTTTTTTATTTGTTACTGAGAAATTGATTGATTGATTTCTCGGTATATGGCGTTTCGAGCGTGCCAGTTGAGCACAATTCATTTCGCCAATGTCACGTTGTATGGAAAACACACGAAGGAAATTGACCGGTAATAAAAAAGATAAATATACACAATTATAGAATAGAACTGAGAAATTCTGTAATGCCTAAAATTGACTTTGACATATAGTATGGTAAACATGTCATAGTTTTTCTGAAGATAGTTGTAGATTGTAGTTAATTCATTTTAGCATTTTCTATTATTGTATAAGAATTTAGCATTTTTTGTTACATGTGGCCAGCTGTGGCACTGAGACTGTGACTATAATTGTAACAGGTTATTGGTTTGATTCCCCCTCAAGGAAATGAAATATTTTCATTCCTTTGCTCTATTGTTGAGTCTAATTTATTTATTTATTTATTTATTTAGGATCGTCAACAGAAGAAACATTACAACATGGCCAAATTACATCGAGGTCTATTTATAAACTAAATGCTTTTCCAATTAAAGACAATCACAGCATGTATCTACTAATAAAATTACAATTGGTATTAATAACATATAGATTAAAAATTGTAATTGTAAATTAAAGTAATATAGAAGTCATACAGTAAAATAGTCTTAGAAAAAAAAATGTCAAACAAAAATGTCAAACAAAAATGTCAATTAATTGAATGTCTTAAAATATTATAAATATATATTATAGATTAAAAATTAAAATGTTTCCAAAATAATGTTTCCAAAATTCAGCAAAAAGGTGGGGATGGAAGTGGTATATACTGAGAACAGTGTATTAACACTAGGTTTCCAAGTTCTTTCGATCTACCCTGCTAGGAATGGGATACAGCATGAAGCTATAATGCATGCATGATGATATCCATTTTCCTATGTTAATATCTTGTTTTTCCATTCTTTACTTGTGCAATCATTTATTTAATATTCATATTAAATGTATCCCCTGACTAATAAACAACAAATTTGCTTGATAAGCAAGTATGTCAAAACAGTATTTCCATTCTTAACTTATAATATTGCTGCTAATTGTGCAGATAAATTATAATGCCTTCTCTATTGATTCTTAATGTAATTCAGGAAACTTTAGAATTAAAGAATAATTATAAATTTAAATGACAATTATAAAAACAATTCACCAACTGTTCGGCTGTTCTGTGTCCACTCAGTATTGAAAAACAAGCTCTAAAATTTACTTAACTTTTTTTAAGTACTGGCTGTATTATACTTGCAAATTACTGTAATTGCAGCTTGCAGTGGATTACTAGGTTGATATTTGGTTTGGTGCAATACATGGAATCATACGTGAGAGTCTATCACTTACCATTCCACAAGAACTCCTTTAGTAACATTCACCATGGTGCGTTAGAGTCATGCCACAATAATTCAAAATTGAACTTCTTTAAATGAATTCGATTTTATGATATTAGTTAATATTTAAAATCGCAATTATAGTTAGAAATTAATAGAAAATACGATAAGCACAAGTACGTAAGACGCTAAGAAATGTCAATGTCATTTGTCAAATCCTCATTGATATTGACAATGACACGACAAATGATGCAGACTAAAAATGTTCAAAATATAGATTAAAGATTACTGATTAGGTATCTAAGCTTTTTGGTTCGAAAGGGCTAAACTGCAATAGACCTGGTATATCTTTTATAAGTTCATTGGATAGAGAGCGAGATTATATCGCTCATAAAAAAATGTGAGCACAAATGTACTCTCGAGAATCTCGGGTCTTAACTTATTATGTGATGTATTGGTGGAGAAGAATAACTTGAAAATGATTTCTGTTAAAATATTTAAAAAATACATATTTATCTAACCGTTTTAGGGTTTTTAGTAAGGTTCATTAATAATCAAAAAATTTTTCAAAATTACGAGGTAGCTGTAACTTTTTAAATTACTACTTTAATTACTTGTTATAATTCTTTATCTTTATAGATAAATAGATATAGTATTAAATATACATATACTTAAACTTTCCTTCTGAAATTGGAACTTACAATCATAGCATGTCATTACAATGACGATCATAGCATTAAGATATCTGTTGTTAGCGTACTTATGTAAATGTACCCACATTAGTTTTATGTGAAAAAGACAATAAAAGCACTGGAATTGTGTGAAACGGGTACAGTTACTTGAAGGCGGAAGCCCTGATTGGAAGGTATCTAGTTTGTAGTGTTGTTATTGAGGGATACATGTCATTTATTGTAATTACGTGGAATCTCTATCCGAATACTTTGGAGTTGGATATATACGGTAAGTATTTTTATCGTTTATTTTAAAAACGCTAACTCTTCCTTTTTCCAACAATACTATGTTTAAAAGTTGTCTATAATAATGAGCACCTGTGCAGTGACGTTCTACATATCATATCATAAATTAAAAATACGTGTAGTTAATCTTATCGTCGCTTCAGTATTACGACATATTGGCTTTTAGCTTTTAAACCATCACGCTGCCAATATTGTAGTTACACCTGGTACATTGTAGTACACCTGGCATAATGGACTAGCTGTAAAGAGTTGTATACATGGACATGATTTTAAAATTCGTAAAACACCACAGATAATATTTTTAGATTTACCCACGTGTGCTACATGACACTTGAATTTAAAAACTTACAATTATGTTTTATTGCTCACGGGGTCGTGGGCGGCCGTGACCACCATCAGTTGACCCGAACGCTCGTTTGCCTTGTCCTTTTTCCATAAAAAAAAAATACCACCCAGGATACAACATCATGCATAAAAAATTAAGCCACATGCTTACAATAGGTGCACATTTATGAGATTCTTTTAATAGTGGTAATGGCAGTAATTAACTATAATTTGAAACTTATATTTTAATTATTATGGCAATTCATTTACACTGAATCACGAAACTTTTAACCAGGAAATTACCATTTATTTTGTTTTACAATATTATAGAAATAAACACGTACCATAAATATTATTTTAAAAGTAAGCAAAGTTGTTAGTATTCTTTTAACATTTAATTTTAAATAAAATACGTTTCGAGATGACCGCTATATACTTACATATCTTTTTCATCAAAGTATATAAATATTTTGGTGGGAGTGGGACTGTAACGCTACACGTTGTATGTTCGATTCCTGCTCGAGATGATGAAACCGGTGGTAGACCGGTGGTAGCTTTTTGCTTATATGTTCATTCGACGATTCAATAAAAATAATTAATTCCCACGTGTGAAAATCAAATCCACAAACGTAATGTTTACAGTAAGACTGTGTAAGACGGCCTCCCCAGTATTTCAATATTCAAAATTATAAAGGTATAGTATAAAAGTGTTTGTAAGCGTCGAATATTTTTTGAACAAAATCTTTTCCTTTATTTTTATCCAATAGTCAAGAAACTCTCATATATTTTAACGTCTGCAACTTAAGAAACCAATGCCTCATGATCCCCATACAATATTTCATGCCTTACTTAACCCTTTTACGCCCGAGTTGTCAGAACCTTTTATCTTATTCATACCTTCGTTTCTCAATAAAAACATAGATTTTTATGTATGTAGTTGTAGTTATATAAACAAATCTCCGATCTCCACTTTTCGTCTTTTTCTCCACTTTCATCCACTTTTCATGTATAAATCCATCTATACATGTAACCTAGGCTTTAGGATTATATAATACGTATAAGAATTTATTTCTATTTAAAAGAAATCAAATTATTATATTTTATTTATAGGCTAACAAATTACTCTGAATTTTCATGAGATTCAATTAGTCTATGATAAACTTGAAAGTCATGGCCAATTACGTCGTTAAGCTCGGATATTCCTTGTTATAGCTGCTTATTTATTTGTTATACCTATGTTATGACTGTAAACGGGTACAGGTGTTGGTTCGATTCCTGCTCGCGGGACAAATTACAAATATTATTTTTTCACTGTGACCTCACCATTAGGTGTGCGGATTTTTTTATAAATAATTGATTAATCTTTTATCAATCGATTATAATCCAATTGAATAAAAAAAGATGAAAATGAAGAATTTAGAATTGTACGTAATTGTTGTTTATTAAACTTAGCCATAAAATAGAAAATACTTACAGCTAAATACACTATACAAACTTTTGAATACATTATTTAAAATTTTATATATATTATTATATAAAAATAATAGAAAATATATAAGCTAAGCATTAGGTACTCTTTAATTTTATTTATTTGCGTAAACTTAAATATAAAATATTAGCTGTTGGCGGTGTGGCTGAGTGCACGAGCCACTCCATATTGTCTTTCTACAGTGACGAAGGTTTCCATTGGGGATAAATGGAAAAGTAGGCTTCTAGTTTTATATTCAATTTTATTTCATTTCTAGTGACCTCGTCTTGTTTTTGTCCTTGTATCATATTTTTTTAGTAATAAATATTTGACTTCCGATAGACTGAGCTATAATATAATCGTCTTTAATTTTTATATTAGGGCAAGGAAGATCGTCTGACAGAAACAGAATTATTTTCATTTCCTCGCCTGGCAAGTTCTGGTATTTATGAATGAAATCGGCATCTTAAGTTCGCTCTCAAGAATGATACCCGAGTTGAGACCGTATTATACATACGGGCCTTAGTTACCCCAGATAAATACACTCTACAGACAATTTACAGTAAATTATTTTTAAAAGTTTATTTCAAAAAAGAAAATCCATTTCCTCGTTAAAAATATATGAACATTAAAAATTATTATAACTAGAAATACATCCAACAAGATACGCAAAGTATTTCAAAGCTTACTGAAACTTTTAATTTATAATACGCTACCGGATACGAATATCACAAATTCATTTTAAATAAGCATCATCATTATTTTATTTTAAAATAAGGCATATAGTAAATATTTATATATGTATATAGTTATGGTTTAGTATAGTTCTTCTTCTACAAGGCATTAGTTACGATTTTTATTGCCAGGGTCACTCAATCTCCTCCACTTTGCTTAGTCTTCAGCATCCTCGGTGGTTTGTCTATTGACTTTCATGTCCTGCATCACAACATCCAGCCATAGCTTCTTCTTCGTAAAGCTTTTGAGAGTGCCGAACGCAACGTTTGTGGGTTAGTTTCCCACTTGGTGGAAGGAATGAAATATTTAATGTTTAAATTTTTTTCGCTCTGATAACGAGATTCCCAGGTTCCCCCTCTATCTATGTGCGGACTACAGCGTGACGCTATAAAAATAAAGAAAAAAATATGAATAAAGAAGCTACTTACCAAATTTTCTGCTAGTAATTAACCTACAATATAGTACGTAGAAATACACAAGTAAGCGCCTTTCCTTTTTCCATAGCAATTCCGCAAACTGCTGACATTACTCCCTCGAGTTATGGTGTCCCCGCCCCAACCTTTGTGTCACCAATGATTAGATTTGCAGGACTTATTACATGCTGTGGTAATTACGCGGAGTGTTCTGGATTTAGTACTTCCTTTATTAGACGGAGACTCATTATTCTAACATATTCAGCATTAAATTTTGTTGATATAATTGTGCAGGAATTTCAAATGTTTATATGATATATTTTTTTTATCTTAACGCCGTATCCCGCTCATAGCAGGGTGAGTGGAGGGCACCTGGGAACCTGGTGTTAGGACGCTTATTTCCTATTAGGATATTTCTGTTCCTTTTTTTTGAGTGGCTAAATTTAACGTCGCGTTTTGATGAGGAAATTAATATATTAAATATTTAATTTCTTCGAGTGGAAATCGAATCCACAACCACACAAGTCGCACGCCTGTGCCGCTGCGCTACTTTCTCTTTTGATAGTCTAGCCTCTTTTTCTAGTTCTATACAATCTTGTAATGTTAATATTACGTTAAACTTTTATATTTCTTGTAGCTCTTGAAAACTTTGTACATTATTGAATAAGTTTTAATCTCTCTATTAATTCCTAGTAGAAACTCTAATATTTAAGTTGCGACTAAGTTAAGGACTAAAGTGTATAACTTTCACAAAAGAAACTCGTTATTTTAAAATATATTTTCTTTTGCATGCAATATCTTCAAAAAATGTCAATTAACTATATACTAAATTCAATGTTAAGATATTGAGTTCTCCGCTCTCTTCCAGAATACGAAACTTACAGTGTTGAGTGACGAAATTCAACCTTTAGAGTTACCAGAGCGGAGTAATTGAAATAATTCATACACTATATGTATGTTTAAAAAAATGTATTGAACGTAAAATTTTTTCAAAGTCTCCCACTATCCTAAATATAAAAGAATAGGCAGATGGAACCTAGTACCAAAATACTTCGTTACCCACTTTCAGCTTAATATTTGAGACATTTCGTGTAAATTAACAAATCTCAAAATGGTTCTTTATCTATATATATAAAAGGACTTGTCCTCACTGACTGAGGTAAGACGCACGCACAGCCGTAACCGCTGATAGTAGAAACGTGAAATTTGGAGAGATGTTTACTTTCGTAATGTGGACATCCACTAAGAAGGGATTTTGAAAAATTTTAACCCTAAAGGGGCGAAATAGGGGTTGAAAGATAGTATGGAAAAAAAAAATCGGCACCGATTCTTAAAATTTGAAATTCAGACTCTTAAAAATACTTCATTGAACACGTGTTTCATGGTTTTCTAGAATTCTTTCCATAAGGGTGCAAATAAGGGGTTGAAAATTTGTATGGAAAAATCTTTAAAACACCACCGATTTTTATAAAATTTGAAATTTAGACTCTTAAAAATATTTCATTGAACACATGTTTCATGGTTTATTAGAATTCACCCCTAAATACGTAAGCGAAGCTGCGCGCGTCCGCTAGTCTTATTATAAGAGCGAGCAAATGAAAATAATTCTATAGTCTAATAGTCAGACGCTTTGCTGCGCCGTGACGGCCTCATAGAATATATAATTATATACTAGAATATTAAAAAAGAGATGATAAAAGTAAAGGACCATTCCTCGTACAATAAAGAAGGAAGAACTAGTCCCACGAGCGCCAGCCATATTCGCACTTTAATGATTTTTTGCTATTCTCAGCTTCCTACGTACTTCCAGCGGACAGGCGAGGCTCTCCACGGTCCAGTGCGCGGTATGTTCCATTCCTTGTTCAGTGACATGGACTCAATTTGGAATTGTTTCCTATTGTAGTAGAGAAATATCGTTTTGAAATTTTTACAGTAAAAAAAATAAGTGTATATTTATTTTCATTTGGTAAGATAGGCTGGGGGAAATTAGTGTCTCTCCGTTTTCCAAGCACTGTTCAGCTTTTCATATGTTCTCCGACTGGAAATAGACCCTACAATCGCCGCGTTTACACTCAGATGGCTTCAAAAAGAAACTTATGGTAAATCTTATTAGATTTACCATAAGTTTCTTTTTGAAGTATTATTATTGATATTTAGTTTCACATTGTACTGGTTCCAGATTTCTACCCGCCTATAAGCTTGATTGTATCTGTGCTCCAAGGGGCCGTGGTCTAGAATATTTGACAGTAATTTCAGCTTGTCACCTCCACGCGATCTCGAAACAAGTGGCCTTGACAGACGGACAACAAGGTGATCCTATAATTGTTCCGTTTTTTGTTTTATTGTACGGGGCCCTAAAAAAGTAAAAAAAGACAAACAAAAATTAAATATTTATTCGTAGATTTTCTTTCACATGTACCTATGGGCACTAATATTATTTAATAAGTATTTTACGTACATCCTTCGTCAAATTTTCAAAGTCCTGCCAATGTTCGCAACTCGCTTTCAGGATTAGCTGGGGCGACCAGATTAAAATTGAAACGTAAACTTTGTGGATGTCGTTCAAAAGATGAAACTTTTAACGTTATATTTTGGAAATTAAAAAATGGAAGATCTAAGTATCTGCTTTTAGCGTATTTAATAATAATTTGACATAGATATTATATGTATGAGGGTAAAATTCAGTCGCAAACTTGTGCCCTTGGGCTACGACGATCTCTGTAAGTTTTTATATTGTTGTTCCGTCACTCAACACGCAATGCCTCCAGAATTCGGCGGAAGTTGCTGAACGTCTTAACACTAGGTTCCCTCTGCCTACTCTACTACATGAAGGATACAACGTAAAGCTATAAAAAGAAGAAGAAATGGTAAAGTTCAATAATATTAAGACAACCTTTTCAAGGAATACATCCTTTAACTTTTCTTTTATTTAAGAAAAAAGGTCAAGTGGGACCTAAAAACATCTTTAACAGCCCGTAGGCGATTTTAGAAGAACAAAGAAGTCAACTTGAAATTTTGCCTTATTATTTCAATAATTCTAGACAAAAATCGATCGAACCACAACCAGCGGATTTTACAGTCACATTTTGTGCCCCTGCGCCAAGACTGACCTCTACTACTTTTGAAGTTTAAGTGCTCAACACGCAATGCCTCGTGAATACGTCGGTAAATGGAGAATGGGGGTGTCTAAACACTGGTTTCCCAAGATATCTCTGTCTAGCCTGCTATTTGTACAGCATAAAGATGAAAATGTTTTAAAACTTGAACGTAGCAGGGCTAAAACCAACGCTTTTTAGAAATCGCCGTTAAGAAAAATATTTCATTGATATTCATAAAAGTCATGAACGACAAGTGATCAATAATAGATGTACTAGGTTTCCTTTGTGAGGATATATGAAGACTACTTCAAAGCAAACGAAGCAAATATATGGAAATCGGTTCTCTATTTCCCGTCAGTCCTTTTGTTTACTGCTCTAGGTACTGATTGAAAATAAAAGATTTACTAAGATACAAAAGATTTTGCAATTCAAATAAAATTTCATTTAAAAATAGTGATTTTAAATTTATTAAACAAATGATGAAGAGATGCTATTGTGGCACCTTAGGACAAAGTTGGCCTGTAGATCCAATGAGGAGCAGGATACAACGTGAAGTTGTTTTTTTTAAATATGACTCCAAACGCCCGTTTTTAATTTAAATAGTTGTGGTCAATAACCATTAATATGTTCATTCTCTACAAAATTTTCAGTTTGAACCAGGGGAATTCTAAAATGCAGCCAGTTTTGAGTCAAATAAATCCCAAAATCTCTAAGGGCCATAATAATGCTGAATACGTGTTCATCATCATCATCATCAGCCTGTCGTCGTCTACTGGTTTACGTAGGCTTCTCCAATATGTTAGTAAACAATAATTATTGGATTTCCTTAAGTGTACCAGAAAAGTTTTTACTAATCACCTTGCCTCCGTAAACTAGTTACAGGTAAAAGCTTTTTCTAACTTTAAGCATAATTTACCTTGAACCATTGCTTATTTTTAGTTTTGCTTCTTTCAGACTAAGAAAACCTTCATTGCTCAGAGAATTAACTATTTGGACCGTTTTTGTCTAGAAATAGATGCGTAAAAGTAATTTAAATATAATTTCTGCTCCTCTTAAAAATGGAACTCGTGACCACCATGTACCACCAGTTTCCCTTATGCTACGACGCATCTAAGGCATTGCTGATCAGACAAATATTAATATAATAAAGAGAAACATATTTTTTGGGAGACACTGATTGACCTTTCAAATTGAGTGTCGATGACACTAGAGGATGGT
>HE671595.1:30000-41579 GCA_000313835.2 Heliconius melpomene melpomene | reverse complement strand
ATTAAGTAAATCTTAAGGAATTAGAGTAAGGGTTATACTGTTTTCAGCATTCGGTAGGCGGGGTGAAAAGGTGCTCTGGCAGGTTCATTATGAAAAAATGTAAAGAGCTTTCTTCTTAATGAGGGGAGCAATGTTATGTGTGTATATTAAAATAAATGCAAAAAAATGCGTGTGAAGTCATTTCGGTATGGCACTGTGATTTCCACACATTCTCTTCTGGGAATATTTCATATTTCATTTGCATATTAAAACATTGTCACCGTATTTTTATGAGTAATGCTAATAATTGTAATGCTCGTATATATGTATACAGGTTATATTATCCAGGCCAGACGTGGTCCAGGGGCACAAGCGTGTGAGTAAACACGACAGGCTGTGCTCTGGACCCGACTTTTGGAGATATTGCATGCTCAACATGCAATATCTCCAAAAGTCGGGGAAATGGGGAGCAGAGTGTCTTAACACTAAGCTCTCTCTGCCTACCCTGCTACTTGCCTGATACAGTGTGAAACTGAAAAAGTAATTAACTAGTTAAGGTAATTAAACAATAAGCACTTTACTATATTTTGATTTAACTTTAACTCCTTAGCGTCTAAACATGAAATTGTTTGTTGCCAACTTGCCTATTATGGGGTAAGACGTGAACGCTAAGTATGTATCTCATATCGTGCCCGCTGTGTGACCTTAATTCTTATGATCAAGGTCACATAGCGGGTATGGAGAGATAGTAGAGGAGGTTGGTATTTCCCTACGAGACAGAGCCTCGCTGAAGCGACTGTGCACCGAATATATAGCGGGGAGAACCAACAGCCGTAGGGGTGGATAGGTTGTCAAGTGTAGGACCAGTAGAACCGGTGATTTGGTCAAGGTCACCAGGAGCCTGTGTTCAGCAGTGGGCATAGGAGAGGCTGACGATGACGATGATAAATATATTGATGGAAAATTTAAGATGTCGTTACAAAATAAATGGACATTAAAAACGGCTTGAAGTTGAGCAATGAACTAGCTAGAGTAGCGCAAATTGGCAAACATCGGACCAGATAGCTGTCTACTCACTCGAATTTAAGAAGTAATAAATCTTTAGTGTAGTTCGTGAATAATAGCTTTTAAACTTTGAAGGAAATCTCTAGGATGTTACGTAATATTATTATGAAGATGATACTTATACTACGACTTGAGGAATATTAGAATTTGTTTTGTATGAATTTGTGTTTTATTTTTATGGCAAAGAGAAAGTAGTGTTAAGACATTCTACAGGTGTATATACCCTGTGGTGCTACAGGTGTTTGTGATCCAGCTAAAGAATTTAAAATGTTGTGAAATAAAAAATGCTTAGAAAAGAGATCAATTGATCCTCGAGCATCGCGTTTATAGTTTTTTTTAGGTTCACGCTGTATTCCGCCCATAGCAGGAGGGACGGACGACTTCTGGTTCCTTTTCAAACTTCGGGTACCTTACTTTCCGCCGAATTCTTAAGCAATATCTTGCATTGTTGAGAGGTGGAAATCAACGCCGAGTTGCCTCGTTACCTGAGGCACCACTCAACACGCAACGCCTCCAGAATTTGGAGGAAAATGAGGAACGGAGTGTCTTAACTAGTTTCCTAGGTTTCGCCGCTGTACCTATCCTGCTGCGTGCGAGATACAGCGTGAAGCTGATTAACAAATTTTATTTTATCAAAATAAAGCTTTATCTTGTGATGATTTAAAAAATCTTAATGGTGAATATCTCTACGTAATTTATTAAACGAGACATAGACAGCTTAGGCATGATTTTTAGACATTTTTAATAATAATAATAGACATTGAATTTGAAAGTACATCTAAGAAATATATCGTTTCTATATGCTATTTTATTGTTGGTATAATATTTATAGCAGCTTTGCGCCCAAAGCCGCGTTCGCTATTATTAGTTGCATAAAGTTTTAGCCAATCCATCGTAGGAGTGAGAAGTTGGGTAATAGCTTCGCCAACCCCTTTTCACCTTGGTGGTAGAACTTAAAGAAATTCGTTTTTATAAGACATTTTTAATTTTAATTTCTGGTTTGTAATTTAGCTTGGTGTGTCATCTGTTTATATTGTTTGAATAAAAGTAGATATTAATTTAGAAATATTTTTTATTTGCAACCTATGGCGTAATTTTTTTTTTCGGAGAAAATTATTTAAGAAGAGTTTTTAATAAAGTAAGTAAAGGTCTATGTTAAATATTTTTTTGAATATTAATATTATTATTAATACCCCCCACGCTATGTATTTTCGTCCTGTATTATTACGCACATAGCAATTATTCTATATGATTTTTATTTTATTTTAATGTCAATATTTATTTACATAGATGTACCAGATATTGTTTATTTACTAAATTCACAATATTTTCATTTGAAATGTTAATCTGTGAAAAATAAAAAAATAAACAAGTTGTTCTTATTTTTTTTAATAGTTTTAGGTTTTTTTAATAGTAAAATTTAATTAATATTTATTTTATGTATAATACCTAGTATTGTTATTTACCTAGTGCCTAGTTATAATACTTGTAACACCTAGAATTGTTATTATTTATATGTTTACAAAAGAAAATGTAGAATTTTCTCATATATTAAAATTTTTACTTTATTTTTTGTATCCAACCTCTTTGCAACCAGTACACAACAAAGACTCAAGGTGCTTAAATATTTATTCGCCTTCCGGAGCTTCGGGAGAGTTGGTAGCTGTATTGGAAAAAATAACAGGTTACGGTAATGAGAAATACAAAGTCCTATTATTTTTTTAATGCTGAAAGGCCGTTTTTGTCCAATGGTATTTAAATCTGTAAAAATATAGATACGGAAGTTTCTTAATGGGGCTGGAGTGTCCTAACACTAGGTTCCCTCTGCCTACTCTGCTTTGTGCGGGATACGTTATATTATAAAATATTGATAGATATAGTAGGTATGCAGAGATAAACGAAAAGCTATAAAAGGTTACAAAAAGTTATTAAAAAGCCATAGATGTCCTTTGAAAATAAAGGTCGTGAAGATATTTGACATTTGAATGAGCTGTCTCTACCATATTCCGTTAACGGTATGACAAAAAAATATTAATTCAAAAATCCTTTTATAAAATAGACTTTTATTTAAAAGGTAAGCTGTAAAATGAAAATAATTATTTAATGATACAAAAGATTTTTTTTATTTTCTCTTTATATTTTATTTCATAAAATTCTTATTTGTTTTTTAGTATAACTTACGTTGTGAATAAAAGCTTGTTTTTAAATTAATGGTTTATTTTCTACTTATTATATTCTCTCATTTCTTCTTTCTTTAGTTACTTTTCGACTCCATCTCTAGTCTCTAGATGTTTTTTTAATCCTGTATTTTATTTTACAAAATACAAACACGGCAAGTTAAATGTAAAAAAGCTAGTAAAAAACCGCACCTATAGGTCTATTTTCTCTTTAAAATATTTAATATACTCATTTATGTATATGTATTGCATTTGTTATTACGAAGAATCTATATGTTTATGTTACATTTACTGGTTAGTGAGACCGAAATGTATACTGTATGTGTATTTGCATTCATATGCAAATCTTTGCACCATTCCAGCCAGACGTTTCAAACAGTGTAAGTGACTGACTTGTATTTATTTAAGCTATGTTTGTGTCTGATTGTAATAATAGCTAATTATAGTACATCTATATAAAATTTCTCCTCTAATTAAAAGAAGAGAATAGAGAACGAAGAGAAAATAAATAAAAAAAAGAGTTAATAAAAAGAAACTTCTTCTGTTATATGTTGTAACAATGTATTGTATTGTTGTTATTTCACATACTTGCTAATGGGAAGTTAATATACTAAAGATGTTATAAATAATAGTTCAAAAATTTTAAGATTAATCTTTTCTGAGCCAATATATCTGAAAAACGTAGAAATATTTATGAGAGACCCTTTTAAATTTAGTAGAGGTGGTTTTACATATTTAAACAGAAGGAACATTTACAACCTTTAAAGAAAATTCAATGAAACGATGACTATACTCGTACATATGTATAGGCTGTGGCCCCATATGTGTTTTTGTAGTATCTAAAATTTTAGTGGAAATCGTAAAACTAGAAAAGAATGAATTTTTCATTTACACCACTTCAATGACGAGTTTTTCTTATTTTTCATTTTTACCTGTTGTGTTGTCAGAGCCCAGTAGCGCAGTAGCACAACTACGAATGTAAACGCGACAGGTTGTGGGTTCGATACTCATGAAATATTTAATATTTTTATTTCTTCGCTCTGGTGTCGAGGCAAAGCAACGTTGAGTTTCGCCACTGAACAAGAAATGGCTCCTGAATTCGGCAGAAAGTGGGGAGCGGAACTAGGTAGCCAAAATATGCGTGAAATAATAATATAGTTAATTAGCTTTATAAAGTCACTGCCAACTGCAGTAAACTTTAAAATAAGAAGAAAAAGAAAGAAGTTTAAAAATCAATTTTTCCGTTATTATTTGTCAAATAAATTTGTATAAGATATAAGACTAGGCCCGTATCTATAAAAACAATCCTCTCCAGTTTAAGAACGTCTTCTAATCTTGAGATACCATTTTTTTCCGTTATCAATGAAAACGGCATCTCAAGATCAATCTCAGAGTTGGAAGCAATTTAACAATACAGGCTTTAATAAAAAAAAAAAATTGCGTTTGTATAAGTAATATAGTAAGTATTTTCAAAAATGCAATCATCTCAAACGATATTCCTTTGCATAATATTTCTTCTTCTTCCTTGCATAATATTTATGAGTACAAAATTCCTTGTCAATCCAGTCAGCGAAGATGTTTGAAATTGGCCTAAATCCTTCGACGGCGCGGTATTTAACTTTAAGGGATTTGGTATCGGCAATTACCCTAACTTTACATCAAAGAGGAAACTTTTATAATTTTATTAAATAATGTCCATCATGTTATAAATGCCTGTTTCAAATAACAACAACTTGGTAGGTCGGAACGTAGTGTTAAGACACCATGACATCTCACTTTCCGCCGAATTCTGGAGGCATTGTGTGTTGATTGGCGGAACTCAACGCCGCGCTTTGCCTCGACACCAGAGTGAATAAATAAAACTCGTACATGTTATAGATTTTCTATTTATGCACATATATCAAACATAAATGGGGCGTTCTTTTCTAAAACATTTAATATTGCGTAATTAATAATTTACTATAACATTTAAGATTGTAATAAGTGAAAAATTGCTAAAATTATGTCAGTCTCATAATTGTAACCGAGCACCACGAACAGATTGAAAATTTTATAGACAATTGACTTTTTCAGAATCCACTTTACGTTATAACATGTGACGATAAACTTTAAAATATATTTAATAGTAGCGAAACGCGAAAAATAGGTCATATTAATAATATCAAGTACTTACAACTTATATACAGAAATTTGTATGTGAACTATATATTTATTTTAGTGGGATATCCTAAATATACAAATAACACGGCTTCGCCCAGTTATAGTCGAAATTATACACAATTTTCGTGTCTGTCTGAACTTTCTAACTCTTCTTCTCCTAAACCACCCAACGGATTTTAATGCGGTTTTCACCATTAGGTCGAGTATTTCTCAGGGAAGGTTTATATATAGTTTATTATTTGTACATTCTTATGTAAATTAACATAAATACGATAAATGTGTATAAAGTCCTACCCGTTGAGACACTTTCGCGCATGCGCTGCTCTAATGGTAAGTACTACATGAAAAAATGTACTAGAGTATTGTTGCTCTTAATAAGATCTACAAAAAAGTCCGCGACGGCATATTCGTATTTTTTAAGAATAAACGTGTAGTGATCATAATTTCTGTCTAAAAAATAAATTTTCAATATATTTGTTATTATGAGGGATATTTTTCCATAATGGTACTAATCCTTATCCTTTAAAATACTTTATTAATTTTTTACGTTAAACGAAGATAAATTGCTTTTTACAATATTTCAAAATTGTGAATAGTTTTACACAGTGGCGGACTAACTCCGTCGGAGGCCCGGGGCGGTGTCGTTGAATGACGGCCCCCAAGCACCAAGCACCGCCCCCCCCCCGTCTAAAAAATTTTTTAAATATTTTTTTTATGTACAAATTAGTGTGTATATACTTATTTAGTTTGCATCTTGAAAATAAATAAATAAAATACTAAATAACAAAAGTACATGTAGTAGAATTTAGCAAAAAAATCCTCGTGTCCTCGAGATAAAAAGACGAATTGAAATATTTAACTATGAAAGAACAAAAGAAGCTATGAACCGTCTAAATAACGTATGGAAGAAAAGAGGAATTTGTATTAAAACCAAAATAAGAATGGTACAAGCACTGATATTCTCTATTACTACCATTTGATAGATAGGTACAGGTGGAGGCAGAGCAGCTCTAGATGTAAAACCTCATCATATTCAATTCATAAGCTTAGTTCCAATATAGATAATAATTTATCATCATGAGCTAGTTCACACGCAATAATAATATTAATTCCGCGTAGGAAATAAAATAGACTGAGATCCCAGGGCCCCCAGACCTACGTCATTTTAGTAAAGCTGAAATTTTGAAGATTAATAGTCTAATAAGTAGGTAAGAGTGTATGCGTACTTACTAACTTGAAAGTGAGACCCTTTCAACCATTATAACCAAACCCTTTACGTAGGTTTTACTCTTGCCAGACGTCCTAAAGATTGTTTAAAATTGGGACAAAATACACTATACTTCTTCTTCTTATTGGCATTAATCCCGCCTATTTCCAGGGTCTGCCTTCCTACTCAACCTACTTCATTTTGCACGGTCTTAAGTGCCTCGATGGTGAGTCCATCGGCTCTCATGTCCTGCATCACATCATCCAACCAGTGCTTCCTTCGGCGTTCGATAGGTCTCACTCCAGGGGCTGATATAGCATGGCACTTGCATCCGCGTAACGTGGCCAAACCATCTCAGGCGATGCTCTTGGAGTTTATCCGCTACGTCACGGACTCCAAGACTACCTCGAATGAATGTGTTACGGTTGCGGTCATACCGTGTTACGTCGTACATCCACCTTAGCATCTTCATTTCCGTGACGTGAAGCTCCTGAATGTGCCGAGATAGTGCTGGCCAGCATTCACTGTATAAAATAACAGGTATGCTTTTATATATCAGCCGTCACCTCTGCTAGGAAGTCAGTCTACATCGGTCCATTCGGCTACTTTTTTCTTCGGGGTGACTTTAAAGTCCAGAAGAAGACGATGTTGGGCCGTCAGGCTTTCACCTAGAATTATTTTACAGTTAGTTACTTTGCCCATATGACACCGTCTGGTCAATAGGTAGTCAATTTGAGTTGAGTGGGACCCAATTTGCTATTTGCCCTGCCATTTGATTTCCAAAACCACTTTGAAAAAGTACGCTATAATTTTACATATATTATTTATTGACTATTTTAAGACCCCTTATAAGCACCCAAACCGATCTGATCAATCTTCCTCCCAGACAGAGATGTATCTATATTTTGCGCTACTTCTGGAAGGGCCCCACTTTCAGGTTAGTGAGTACGCAAACTTTTGTAAAATGACGTCGGTCTGAAGGCCCTAGGAACTTGAAGTATAAAACTACGAACTGTGATTCCACCACATGCAAACTAAATGGACATTAGAAAGATAAAAGTAATTTTAATTAATATAATGTAAACTACCGATACAGGCTGCACTAATCCTTGTACTTATTTGTTTATTGGAGGCCCCCTTCAACCTTAAACTTCCTCTTAAGTAGATACTATGCGTTTTTTCAAAGGCTTATTTAGGATTTCATTAAGGGAATTTGCACCATTTGGAGGCCCCCCAGGACCCGAGGCCCGGGGCGGACCGCCCCTGCCGCCCCCCCCTTAGTCCGCCACTGGTTTTACAGAAAAACGCATTTAATTGTTGACACATCCCGCCGTTGACACATCAGCTGTGCCGACTCAAGTTTCACTTATCCCTTAATCTCAGCATATAAATAAGTACATTAGTTACGTTGGCCATTTAATGTAGATCAAAACTGTCTTTTACTGTTTTTCATTTTAATAAGTACTTGATTTTAATAAGAAGTTGTTACAATATCAAAAAATCCTTGCTGCGAAACGGCTCGCACCTCGCCATGCGTCCGCCGCGTCCGCCTGCCTTACACGCATCGGTGGTTCAGTGGTAGAATGCTCGCCTGCCACGCGGGCGGCCCGGGTTCGAATTCCGGCCGATGCATTCTATTTAATTTTCCTCACAGGCAGCTACGTAGTGCTTGCTTTTCATCAGGGACAGAATACCCACTTCAGCATTAACCACAAGCTCGAAAAAAAAATCCCGCCTGCCTCTATAGCAACGAAGATTTAGATGCGTTTGCACGTATTGGATAATTGGAGTTGAATGTATTATTTCAGCGCGATATATTTGGTTTCATATTTTTTGTAGTAGTTAGTAGGTAGGCTTTTGTTTAATTAATTTTCACATTATCTTAAGTACTTTGCAAACATACATAATACGAATAATCCAGTAGTTAAAGCGGGCGAAGCCGCAAGAGGGTCGCTAGTCTATATATATAAAAGGACTTGTCCTCACTGACTGAGGTAAGACGCACACACAGCCGTAACCGCTAATGGTAGAAACGTGAAATTTGGACAGATGTTTACTTTCGTAATCTGGACATCCACTAAGAAGGGATTTTTAAAAATTTTAACCCTAAAGGGGTGAAATGGGGGTTGAAAGTTTGTATGGAAAAAAAATTAAATCGGCACCGATTTTTATAAAATTTGAAATTTAGACTCTTAAAATATTTCATTGAACACATGTTTCGTGGTTTATAAGAATTCACCCCTAAATAAGCAAGCGAAGCTGAGCGCGTCCGCTAGTCTTTACATAAATTCAGTTCAGTTCTTAATGTATGGCGCTTCGAGCGTGCCAGTTGAGCATTAATCACGTCGCCAATGTCACGTTGTATGGAGAACACACGAAGGAGACTGTATGGTAAAAAAGAGACTATGAATGAGACAGAATGAATTTAGATAATAATTGAGAATGATAAAATATTATTTTAATTTCAAGTTCATTACTTCTTTTTACTGACTAAATAACGAATAATCCACTAAAACCAATACCTTTTTATTAAATGTAGTTTTAATCTTCTTCATATATTTAATGGCAACCAACGAAACGTAGCTGTGGTTGCTGGTTGATTATGAAAAGTTTAATGAGGTCAGTAATATTTCGGTATATTTTAATATCGGAAGCCAAAAAACAACGCCCAGACGAACGTAACTCGATGTGGCTCCAGCCACGAACTTCCCTTTTGGGAATCTACTACAATTTAATTACTTTTGAACTTAAAATTAATTTTTCATTATTAATATATTTTGATAAATAGATATAACGTAAGTATATAGTTGCTTTTGAACTTAAAAACAATTTTTAATGTCGTTTAATATTTTTAATTATTAATATATTTTTATAAGTATTACGTAAGTAGACTTGTTTAGTGCTAAACATAACACTATTTAATAAGATAATAGAGAAGAGAAGTTAATGAAGGAGGCACATGTAGTTTTCTAATAAGTATAGCACTCAGAGTAGAACTACTTTGAAACTACGTGACTAAAGTTGTCTCAATACTGAGCTAGCTCAACTGCGTCACTAAGAAGTTACGCATTGAAAATATACTATTTGTAGGAACTAAAACTTCGTTAAAATGTATCGATATAAAATATATGTTATAAATCAACATTAATAGCTATATTGTATCAAGAATATAAAGTATTGAAAGAATAATTTTCTTATTTATCATGTACTAGCGGCCCGCCCGCGGCTTCGCCTGCGTGAACTACGTTATTATTAATTTCTGTCTCCATGAGTACCTACGTCCTATAAGTGACGTAAATGCAAAATTTGAGACATTTGAGCATTTGTAGCAACGAAGTTTCATACAAACTTTCAACCCCAAAAACAACCCCTTAGAAGTCGAATATTCCAAATTCCCGTCTTAGTGAGCACCTACGTCCTATAAGTAACTCGTATGCAAAATTTGAGATTCCTAGCACTTGTGGTTTCTGAGATTTCGTGATGAGTGAGTGACCTTTCGATTTTATATATATAGATTAGAGGCCGTCGCGGCGCAGAAGCAGCAGCGTGCGTGCAAACCCGACACGTTGTGAGTTCAATTTCCACTTGAGGTAATGAAATATATAATATTTTCATTTCTTCGCTCTGGTAACGAGGCAAAGTGCGGCGTTGAAAGGCGTTTATTCAGTGGAAAGTGAGGAACGAAGTGCCTTAACACTATATTCCTATCGACCTGGCTACGTGCCGGAGAGTATCATATATTCAAGCTGAATTCAATTGTACTAATAAATTTAAGTGAAAATAGAATTTGTATTACATGTTAAAATAGGAATAAAGTTTGCCATTTTCCGTTCCAGTTATAGGCCGCTTCAATGCAGGCACCACATTTATAGCTCCCTTTGCTCTAGATTAGACGCGACTTAGCCTTTACCCTCTACTCTCTACTATGTATGACAAAAATAGACCGTACATTTTACACTTTTCGTTGAATTATCTTAATATAAACATTATATTATTTTAGTGATAATAAAAGTTGATTATTTATGAGTAAATAATTAAATAATTTTCGACATTGATTTCGTAAGAGTTAGGTTACAGGGAATAGGAAGAGAAAATAGCAACCAAAAAAATAGCAAGAAGAAAGATGAATTATTTTTTATACAGACAGACAGACATTAAAATAATACATCTATTAAAATATTCTTTAAAATTGTATATTTTTTTTATTTATTAACCGATAGAAATAAAATAGAGAATAGAACAAACTAAATGTGAAGGGATGCTTGCCAAAATACAATAATGAAATTTGTAATTAAATCGCCGTTTCTGAGATTAGCGTTACAGACAGATAAACATTTTAAAAATCATTATTTTTGGTTATATTATGTTACTAGAGGCCGGCTCGCGGTTTCACCCGCGTGAACTACGTTATTATTAATTTCTGTCTCCATGACTACGTCCTAGTGATGTCTATGCAAAATTTGAGACTCCTAGCATTTGTAGTAACGAAGTTTCATACAAACTTTCGACCCCAAAAACAACCTCTTAGAAATCGAATATTGCAAATTCCCGTCTTAGCGAGCACCTACGTCCTATAAGTAACTCCTATGCAAAATTTGAGATTTCTAGCACATGTTGTTTCTGAGATTTCGTGATGAGTGAGTGACCTTTCGATTATATATATATAGATTAAATAGCATATTTCTTATACTTAATATCTTCTTAATATTTGTTATTAAAAAGTTATATACAAGTATCACAGTCACCAAAAATGGATAAAGAATTTCGACTTTTTGCGTCTCTTTGTAAATCTTGGCGTGGCTCCAGCCAGACGTTACTTACGTGACTCGTCAATTGGCTCACGAAGCTTCACGATTTTTAGTTAACAGCCTAAGCTAGTTTTTGTTAGTTTACGTACATATTTATTGTAGGTTAATTAAACCAGTTCACGCTGTATCCCGCTCGCAACGGGGTAGGCAGAGGCAATCTAGTGTTAAGATACGTTATTTCCC
>HE671595.1:4076-24659 GCA_000313835.2 Heliconius melpomene melpomene | reverse complement strand
ACTTGGAATTTGTGTTGCCAGACCTAGGAAATGGAAATAATTTAAGTATAAATATTTTTTCAATGGAAACTCTACTAAGGCATTACAACGATGTCGTGATTTTACTTGACTATACATATATCTGGAATGGCATAATAGCTGCTAGATAGTTAAAATACAAGTACGTTATCACACCATTGGGGCTGCGGGGGCTGCACATGTGAACACGTGTATGAGGTGTATGAGGTGTATGAGGTGGATGAGGTGGATGAGGTGGACGATGAATTAAACCGACAGTTACGGCTTTGTACAGCATCGCGTCAGCCGACCAATGAACTCCGCTCGAAGTATCTATTGAATAATGAAACAACCCCAACTAGAAGTGAGTGAGACTTGAGTTTTGTTATTTTTAGGGTTCCGTAACTTTTAAGGGAAAAACAAACCCTTATAATATACAGACGTACCTATGTCTGTTTGTCTGTCTCTCGAGCGCCTTTATCTCAGGAACTCAGGAACAGGAAGGATATTCAAACCACATACTCATATTTACGGTCCCATAATTTTCTGTAAAAATCGTGAATGTAGAACATTTTGTTAAAAAGATATGGCCGTTTTTACCGAAAAATCGTGTATTTCGACACTATAAATAGAATTGTTAATTTAACAGTTTAAAAGGGGGGTAAAATTTGGTATTAACATCACTAGTTTAAATGAGGTATCAGATGAAAGGGCTCTGGTTGTACGGGGCCCTCCGGTTTTTTTCTGCTGTCCAGTTTTTTTCTATTTTTCTTTGTATTTTTACTACTAATACTTTTACAGTAATTTTAAATATAGACTATTAAAATAGTCATAAAGCAATCTTCATGAAGTTTACATAAAATATAATATTATAAGAAAAAGATTCAGCTACGTACATACAGATCGTTAGGGCTCGTCGGCGACCTTATCGCTTAAACATCCACCTTTTGAGTTGGCTGTTTTTTCAGGAAATGGCATATCGTAAAAAGGAAGAAAAGTGTATAATGTATTTGGAATTCTTTAAAAAATGACTATGAATATGTTTTCATTACTCTTTCGAGATTTTACTAGACTTTTATTAGACTCCAGAATACGCTTTATATTTTCCAGATAGAATATATGGAGACACTTCGTGGGGTGGTCCTAGTTTTATATGTGTTAATTGAGATATATTTATCTATAATTTATACTTTACTAATAATAACATAATTATAGGGAACATATTATATTATTATACTCATTCTTTGTTTTGTATTCCTTAGGCTGGATAAAGCATAGAAGTAATTTCTAAACAATATAATGCTTAAATTTTAATGAAAATCTTGTTTAAGTTTTAATATATAGGTTGCATGCCGTGAGCCGCTATGCTACCTCATGAAATATAAATCATATATGTTACTTAAATCATGAATGAAAAAAAAATACAATAATTAATTGAAAATTTTGTGTAAACGCAAACATATAGATAAATATTAGGTATATATTGTTAATTCATATTTCTTAACTAATCAGATGTCTCAAAAACTTGTTTTAATAATATGTTTTGGATAAAAAGTAACAGCGTACATATTTAATTTTTTAGCTCAAGCAAATTCTGCACGCATTGAGTGTTGAGTGGCGTAACTCAACGCAACGCTTTGGTACGTTACTAGAGGAATGAAGGAAATGAAAATACATATTAAATATTTCATTTTCTTGAGTAGTTATCGAACCCACGACCTGTAAGCTTACAATCGCACGCCAGAGTACAATACAATACAATACAATACAACAGTACATTGTACTGTTCTATTGTATTGTATTATACATTATATATACTGTGTATTGACACAGTCCATACTTCCAAGAGAACTTCAAGCATTCTTTTACTTTAAGAGTTAATAATAAATTTCTAATATTGTATCTCCCCGAACAAATTCTACGTGACATTTCTACCGTATCGTAAAAGCCTTTATCATATTTATAGCTCATCTATTCAGGTATTATTGGATCGCTACGGACCAGATTAGATACAGCTTTTTACCTCGGCTAGTAGATATATAGGAGTAACTGTTGATATTATATTTGCTATTATGTTGAAGAACCTTAAACTTATATGATGCTCATATGCTCTATAGTCTATATGATTTTTTTCAGCTTGACGCTGTATCCCGCTTTTTCGAGGCTTTGTGTGTTGAGTGGCGGTACTCAAGGACCCCTTTGCCTTGTCACTAGATCGAAGAAATAGCTCGCCCACTGAGGATTCCGTTCAAAAATTGGAGGTCTCAAGCTTTTTCTGAAATCCAAGCTTACCTTAGCCAGAGCCCATTCATCTGATATCTCACTTGAACTAGCCATGGCTTTAATACCAAATTTTACCCACCTTTTAAGAGTATTTTTTTTTAGGATTTAACCATAAATTAGTCTGCCTGTAGATGCTAGGTGCCAAATTTCATAATTGTTGGTTAATCGGTAGTATCCTATTAATTTTGATTTGATAGAGTGTCGAGATACGCGTTTTTTGTGATACAAACGGCGTCATCTTTTTTGAAAGTAAATATAGAATCATATTTAATAACTAACCGCTATTATTAAAACATTATAATATCATTAAAATTAATATTAAAAAAAAGGAAAAAGTATTACATATTAATAATTCAAACTACGGTACGAAAGCTGAAGCCTTGAGCCCTCGCCATATTTTTGCATTACTTTTTGTCCTTTTTTATGACGAAGTGTCCTGCTAATGAGACGACGTTTCCTCGCCTGGGTTCCTTCTTTTTTAGGTAAATAAATAATACAAAGAAGTCAACTTTGTAAGGCTACTTGCAAACTTACAGAAAACTTGACATTATTTTTTAATTAATAGTCGTAGTTTTTTAAAGTTTAAATCAAGAAAAAGGTTATGTGATTGCTAAGTTACTTATTTAATTAACAAGAATATGGTTGTAATAATGTAAACATATCTCTAATATTATATCTATATTGTACGATACAAAACAATGCAATAATGCGGTAGCAAGTATATTAAATTCCGTATTGGAAATGCCAATATCACTGAAAATTCCTAGATTAATTCATTCTAATTTAAATTAAAATTAAAGCAGCTCTACGCTGTATCCCGCACATAGCAGTAAAGTCAGAGGGAACATAGTGTTAAGACACTCCGTTCTTTCCTTCCTGTCGAATTTTTCGAGGCCTTGCGTGTTGAGTGGCGGAGCTAAACGCCGGGCCTTGGTGCCAGAGCGAAGAGATGAAAACATTAATAAATGATAATTCATTACCCCAAGTGGGAATTGAACCCAGAATCGTCGCGTTACAGTCACTCCCTTGTGCCCCTGCGCCACGAGGGCCTCTATTAAGAAATAACAATATAATATATTTAATTTCCTACAGAATCTTGCGCCCCTTTCGCCACGACCGGCCTCAACCATCATTTATCGGAATAAAATCGTAAATTAAGATCACCCGACACTTTGGCGGAGGAAAATAAAGAGCAACTTTTCAACGTCGAGGAGTTCGCTTCGTCTCCTTGATGGCCTTCGCTAGTCTGAGCCGAGTCTTTGACACCAGAATTAATGAGTTGTTGAAACAACAACCACTCGAAATGTAGCGCCCCTTAGTGGCTCGCAAAGCGCCTGTGAAGGATGTTTTTCTAAGCTTTTGACATTATGATACATAAAGCAAAAAAAAATAATAAATATTAGTGTGAATTAAGTTTTAATTATTCAAAAATTCTGGAGAAAACTATTTTATAATTCAATATTTCCATATTTCAAAGAAATTGTTAATTAGCAGTTTCTTTACGATACACTATCATTTAAATATATCTTAGAACCAGCGGACGCGCGCAGCTTCGCTTGCTTATTTAGGAGTCAATTCTAATAAACCACGAAACATGTGTTCAATGAAATATTTTTAAGAGTCTAAATTTTAAATTTTATAAAAATCGGTGGCGATTTAAAGATTTTTCCATACAAACTTTTAACCCCTTGTTTGCACCCTTAGGGGAAGAATTCTAGAAAACCATGAAACATGTGTTCAATTAAATACTTTTAAGGGTCCGAATTTCAAATTTTATAAAAATTGGTGCCTATTTAAAATAACTTCTTTACAAACTTTCAACCCCTTATTTGCACCCTTAGGGGGAGAATTCTAGAAAACGATGAAACACGTGATCAATTAAATACTTTTAAAAATCTAAATTTCAAATTTTATAAAAATCGGTGCCGATTTAATTTTTTTTCCATACAAACTTTGAACCCTTATTTCACCCCTTTACGGTTAAAATATTTCAAAATCCCTTCTTAGTGGATATCCAGATTAATAAAGTAAACATCTGTCCAAATTTCACGTTTCTACGCACAGCGGTTACGGCTGTGCGTGCGTCTACCTCAGTCAGTGAGGACAAGTCCTTTTATATATATAGACTAGTGGACCCGGATAATGTATATAGATAATGAAAATGATATGTCAATTATAAGTATTATTAACTTATTATTTTTATAATGAACTAGCGGCCCGCCCGCGGCTTCGCCTGCGTGAACTACGTTATTAATTTCTGTCTCCATGAGTACCTACTCCTATAAGTGACGTCCATGCTAAATTTGAGACTCCTAGCATTTGTAGTAACGAAGTTTCATACAAACTTTCAACCCCAAAAACCACCCCTTAGAAGTCGAATATTGCAAATTCCCGTATTAGCGAGCACCTACGTCCTATAAATAACTCCTATGCAAAATTTGAGATTCCTAGCACATCTAGTTTCTGAGATTTCGTGATGAGTGAGTGACCTTTCGATTTTATATATATAGATAAATAATAATTCTTAATTGTTTCTATTTGCGAGATTTCATTAAATTAAAGTATGTAAAGAAAATTGTCTATTCTGTAGGTTTACATGTAAAATGGAAAGCATTTCTGTGTCACCTTTCCACGGCGGAGCACATCACGGCCTATTTCTTTCTATAGCAACAGTTTACTTTCTGAAGTCCCATTCAGTTTTTCATAGGGGCATTTGTTAATAAATGAAAAGTGAATTCAGTATAGTATTACATTTATTCGAATTATTCGTGACAAATGACATATTATTAATAATTATTTACTAAATACGTTATGCTAAACATTATTTTGAGCTTACTGGTTCTCTCAATTCCTAATTCAGCCAAGCCGCTGCTCGTCAGTCGCGAACAGGCACGTCAGAAATGGATAATTGAATATTTACAATATTCACATATCACGTTCATATTTAATTGCATTAATTAATGCACCATATATATATCAATAGACAATTATTACATACATTCATAGTAAATAATGGTAATTATATTGTGATTCTATCAATCACTTCGCACTATTGAAGAGAACAGATAATATATGTATGTGGAATGCAAAAATTCTCACTGAATATTTTTTTCATTACAAAATGTGTATATTAATTCTAAAGACTTTCCTACTTCTTAAAATATAAATTATATAGTAAATTGAAATATTTTATAACATGTACACAAGTCAGAAAAATTAAGTATTTCTTTTTAATATCTACGAAGGAACAAAAGACAGAAGTGGTGAATAGGCACAGATAATAAAAAGATTACCTTACATTACTATATGATGAGTAAATTATTTACCTAGTCGTACATTTTTTCTACAGTCTACCTTATTTATACAATATATAAAAAATGTTGACTATTCAGTCGGTTGTCTTATATGCTACAGAACTATTCGACATACAACGCCAAACAAACTGACGAACGTGGACACCTAAAGTTATTTTACATATAATAATGCAGTGAGTACAACCATAATTAGTTCAATCTCTCTCTTCAACTCCTCAGATATTTACAAAGACAGTCATGGAGCCATTTCTGGCGTATTTTTTGAATAATGGAGTCTAAAACGTTCACGCAAAATATATAGTTGCACAGTAGACATATACGAGTATTTGGCAGTAATAGTTCCCACAGATAACTATAAAAGACTGTCTTCTAGAGTCAAATCCTATAAAGCGATATGGAACGCCCTTTCATAGTCGGCCGCCCGAGTGTCACTTTTATTATTTTTAAAATATAAAAGCTAGTGATGTAAGCGATAAATATAATTTTAATAAGCATTAAAAAATAAATGTTGGCACAGATAAAAAATAAATTTATCAAAATATATGGCACATTTAATTGTAAACCATGCTTGCATCTACTTGTAATTGGCTTGGGTAATACATGTATAATGGCTTAAAAAGCAGACTGCATTGCGATTAATGAATAAATTAATTACTCGTCCAATTATCGAATTAATTTAAAGTTCACAAATACGATATCCATTGTTTGTATTGTTTTATTGTTACTTGTGTGTGGACATTTCAACAACTGCGAATTTTTGATGTCAATAAAGAAGATTGTTTTTAAAATTATTTTACATTCTGTTGAAAATTAAATAACCATTGAATAGAATTAAATGGATATATAACTAAAAATACGTAATATTTGGATTTATCGAGACGCATTTACAAATATTAATTAAATAACTCGTGTAAACCAATTATCTAAATCTATTAATCGCCCGTACCGAATCGCGAGGGCATTTAGATGAAGACGAAGTAGAGGAAAAGAAGAGCGCGTATACATCTTACTTAGTTTGCAACTTGTAAGTAGCAGGAGAGTTCAAAGTATCTGAATAAATATAACTAGAAACATACAGTTCAACAACAGCTGCGTTTATTCACATCTGTATAAAGCAAGCGGTTTTCATTTCTCGTGTTTGCACTGCAAATATCCGAATGTAAACGAATCATAATGACAATCGCGTACTCCCAGGACACTCTAAAAGCGTATATAATTTTCATAATACTGAATTGAGTTTTAAGTATATTTTTGTGTGTACTTATATTATTAAAGAAAACTTTTCTGAGAAGAACAAGAATAACAACTGCATAGAAGAATAAAATTACAGCGATTATAAATACTAATGAAAAAAAAAACACTTCTAGAAATACCACAATTGTAAATATATAGAGAGTTATTAAATAAAATATTAATTTGCAACAAAACCTCCTTTAATAATAACTTCAATAAAAATGTATGCTATTTTTGGTGAGAAGATTATAGTTTTGACATTTGCGGACTAAATTTGTGCGCTCGCCTCGATTACGAAAACACGTCAAGATGACTACATTTCCGTGTACTACACGCAAACGTACTTAAATATAAATAACATTTCCATATATTTACATAAGCTTTCACGAGATCTGTGCGGATATGGTTATTCGTCACTGAAATGTGGGGTTTTAGGTAATGATCGACATGATAGCTCTTTTAATTTGCAGAGCTAAGCAAATAACCTATTTACATAAATATAGTAAAATATATTCAGCGAATAAGTATGAATCATATTTTAATGATTTTACAAATTATATTAAATCGTGAAATATTTATAATGAATCAGTTAAAATGAGTTTATGATATACATATTAGTGATTAAAGTAGGCGGTGGTTCGTATATTCTATCAGGTTATAATTTAAATAATCTAAAAATATCATTTTAATATATATAAATAAGGAATTGAAGTGAATTAATTGTTGATGTAAACATTCAGTAACTTTAATTCTTCTAATTACTGTAGCAAGTGGTATCTTTTTATTTCCACATGTATCTAATATATACATAAATAAGAACTTAACTCTGTATTTTTAGTGAAATAACTATTATTTAATTAACTTATAAAAAATTCCATAAACACAATGAAACCTAAATTTACATAATTATAAATATTTGATTTAATAAATTTATCATAACATTAAAATACCGGTATCTGTGAATTCATCATATTCCAAATTTATAATGTAAAGGTAGGTATTTACAAACAGGCAAAATTTATCAAAATTCTACATTACATGTAACCATGTCGTTGTCTCACATTGTTAATACTATCCTATTACCATGGATTTATTATTTTATGTTTTTTTTAATATTAACCAATTGACGCGCATTTGACAAAGACTTTGGTCCTAGCTCACTCTCCTCTCAATATCATTAGATCACAAATTGTTATTAAAATAATACAAAGAAGCTGGCAATTACACAAATCCAAAGAACAAATAATATTTGGGTTGATTTCTCTTTCCATTGGGAAAGCGTTGTTTAAAAACCTATTGTTAATTACGTCCCTTACGAAGTCTATAGAACGGTAAAGGCACGGTAATGATGTGTTTTGCACTTATAATACGGGAACTTCCACACAAACAGAGAGAAAATTCCTTCTAAAGGGTTCAAAAACGCTCTATACTACAAGTCGAATCGAGGAAAGCATTTCAAGGCACATCCATTTAGAAATAACAGTAGAGTGGTAAAGTTTAAAGGTTAAAATAAGAGCGACCGCTAGAAGCGTAATCTATGAGAGAGACCCGTCGTCAGATCCGTAATGATAGAGTTTATGTTCACCGATCACTATTCTTAAACATTCCATACACAGACACATTCGGATTACACAATATGAATATATCGAAATACTAAACGAAGCTCTTACAGTTTGTCCATTGTCTTTCGAAACACTAAAATTAACAGCGTCCATCGGATTCGAATTCGCACACTCCGTTCGCTATAGTTGGGATATGATTGTGAAATTTGTGTTGAGAGAGTTGGGGTCAGAAATGTTGTCGTCGGTCACAGGGTATGCAGGCAGAGGTGGCGCGGCAGAAGTGGCGCGCTGCGTGGAGAAAGGTGGGGGAGCGCGCGGGTGGCGGCAGCACCGGGGACAGTGAGCCCGCTCCGGACGGGCTCTCCCGGTCCGCCGCGGAGGGCGGGCGCTACACGTGCGTGCACGCGCCCGCCGCCACGGGTCACCCGCCCGCCAATATGTCCTCCGGCTCCGGCGACCAGCAGTTGTCCGACAGCCAGCACCCTACCACTACCGTCACCACTCCTATGAGCAGCGCTAGTACTATATACACCTCTGCGTTTCCTGTTAAAATTTATTCAAATGTGTTAAATTAATGTGTAACATCCTAAGTAAATAATAGTTTTCATACTAATTACAAAAAGAGCAAATAATGTTTGAGAATTTAAAAGCTAAATCCTACCAAGCTGCTTCCGAATGCCGAGCGGCTGTCGGCTTCTCCAGAGAGAATTGATGAGCGTGGGATCGCCCCGGGTGCGCCAGTCGCGATAGCCTCGTCCTCTGGAATACTGATTGTATCTGCGTACAAATACACGCATAATGGCGAAACCTCAAATACTATCTGAGATATCGTCGTGATACTTTACCAGTAATAAGCTATAATCTGTATGGCATGCTCGACAAGATTTGTAATAATAAGTAATTACATCATTCAACTACCAAGGGCTCTTGTTGCTGGATTGGAGCCAAATATTTGGATGTTCAAGTTAGCAGACCATACAAATTGGAGTTTTTACTGATAGAAGCAAAAAGCGAAATTGAATTGTTAGCGTTTCCATTTCAAGGATATTTCAAACGAGTCTCGTGCAGGATGCCTGGCGGATATTAACATAATACAGTGTATCATGCGAACGCAATCAACTACCGTGAAAATTGCGAATGTCTAAAGCTAACTTTGTAACATTAATTAATTAATGCGCGAAATAAGTGATATAATTACAAGCTCCAATAAACAATATTAACAGCATAAAATGCAATTTACTCTCACAAAATATTTTTACGAGTATATACAAACATTTTCTGTACCATTGGTTGTACTGGTGTTGAACTCAGAATGTTTAGTTAAAAACAAAACAATTCAATTTCGCAAATCTTAAATTTTTAATTCATCATTTCCTATAAAGAAGTATATTACAATTGTCAAAGTTTACTAAATACCAATTATTTATGGGACTCCCAAGTTTGATATACAAGTAAATATATTTAGGTAACAGAGTATGCATTGGTTTTGCCTCGAATGCTTCCTACTTGCGCATAAACTACGAATCAAACGTGCAGTTATGTATTTTGCTTCCATGCAGTGGATCTAGGCTTACATCAACCATCGGTAACAATCGATGATTTAAAAGAAACCTTCTAGGATTCTTATCTGCATTCTGATATTCATTATTACTGAGATTACGGTAAATATATATGGTTCTAAATTGGTAAATTACTTACGTTATCTCGTCGGAGCCATTTCGTTGCGGGTGATAACAATATTAATATATAAAACACAGCTTACATATATGTATTTACATCCACAATTAACTTTTACTGTTTCAACTCAACGTAAGTGAGTGATGTGCAATAAAAAGTTTATTGTGATTCAGTTTTGCTTATTCTGTGAACTCACAAAAATCGTCAGAAAGTAATATAAAATTGGGATTAAATTAACGGGGTTTTTAATTATCTGTATTTCTTATTAATACAATATTATCTATGTTATTTATGTTTGGACACACTGTCTAGTTAAACAAGAACACACATTATTTTACTTTTAACATGATGTGGAGGACTACTGAGAAAGTGTTTCCGATAGCCACTGCCCATGTACCTTTATTAAAAATCGATTTCTTACATTCAGAAGATCATATTTCTTCAATTATAATTTCAAATCTTAGGCTAGTATTAAAGCTCATTGAATATTTTTCAGTAAATTAAACTTATAAAATAGAGCTATAAACGATCAAAATTCAGTTCTTCTTTTCACAATAACCACTAGTTTCACAACAAAAGCTATTACAATATTTAGTGGATGGTTAATATTTTAGTTTAAATATTAAATAGATTTATCAAAACAGACTTTAATCGGTATCTTTCATGTAATTTTTGGATTTATGTAAATATGTAAAAAAATATTTAATGTATTTAGTACATAAATCTAACACATCATAATATAATTAATATCATATTTTTTCAAGAAGCAAACATTTAGCTGACCTAAATTCGAATATATTGTTCAGTGGTTTGTCCGCTGTTTAATATTTCCCGAGGTACAGGCTCAGGAGTATATAAAGTTCGGTCGTAAACAGGCAAAATGCCATGATTAACGGCATCTACGAAGGCAGTAGTCTGATATGAGGCTACGGAAACACGTTCTCGTCGCTGATATCGTGTGCACGTGTGGTGGACCAGGTGAGGACAAGGGGGACGTGGTGGTGACCGTACCTGCGGACGCCGCCGACGCCGGCGGGCGGCGCGGTGGAGTGCGACACGGCCGGCACCTGCGCGCCGCCCTGCACGCCGCCCTGCACGCTGCCTTGCGGCGCGCACACACAACACCCTGCGGTCACACAAACAAACATATACCTAGCTTAATTATACTGTATTTACAACCGGCAATGAAGTATTTAATTATGTTTATATTTCTTAGTTTAGGTCTTCCGTGTCGTGCGCGGCGTTGTGTTCCGCCACTCAGCACGCCTCTAGATTTGGTGGAAAGCGGGGAACGGAGTGTCTTAACACTAGGTTCCTTTGTGTGCGGGATACAGCGTGAAGCTGATACCACCGACCCCTTTACAAACTTTGTCCCAAGTGGAAACGGTAAACAGATTTTTTTCTAAAACGAGCGAGCGAGGATTGTGGTAGGCATATATTACTTTTTGTTTGAAGTTCGAGCTCTACATTTCAGTTTTTTTCCTAGTTTTATTCTGCAAGTTTTAAGTGAGGAACGTTTGTAACTCACATGCGAATAAATATAGTATTGCTGGTACAACTTTTGAGGGGATGTTGAAGTAGAATCGTAACAAGTTGCGTAGAGTAGGAAGTTGGGGAAGTTAGAAAAAAAATATTCGTGTATAATTGATTACGAGAGGTAATGAAAGCTCGAGCGTTTTATTACTAGCTAGAAGCTTTTGAAAATTAATTTTAATTTTTAACGATAAATCCCGTAGCTTCACGTTGTATCCCGCAAAAACCAGCTACCCTGATGAGCTGCAGATGGAGCCTAGTGTTAAGATAATCCGCTACCCACTTTCCATCGAATTCTGGAGGCATTGCGCGTTGAGTAGCGGAACCTAACGCCGCGATTTATCTCCTCCCTGTCTGTTTGTTTTTGACATCATAGCGAAGAAATGAAAATATTAAAGTATTAAATATATCATATCTTCGAGTGGAATACGGGATATAGCAGAATACAGCGTCACTCAACACTCAATGCTTCCAGATTTCGGCGGTAAGTGGGGAACGGATCTTAATGGAAGTATTAGGTGCTCAGGTTTCTCCTGCCTACTCTGCTATGTGCGGGATATAGCAAGAAATTAAAAAAAGAAATAGCTTATATATTCATGTAAGTATTTAATCAATATAAATTATTCACTTGATTAAATAGAGCGAATTGTGGTTTTCTAACCACAAGCTTATTTAGTGTACAATGATAGGACAAACGGGCTTAATCATAACAATTAACGTATTCTATAATATATTGTTTATATATTTATAGGGCTTAATGGAATCCTATCAAAGAATATCAATTAGGAGCCAAGTTGAATATTGACTTCACCGATAAAAGAATGGGAGATTTATATGGGTGCAAAGTTCTGTATTCACCCGAGATGGGTTAAATTTCATTTTTTTATTGTTCTTCCAGTTCATACTGGACTATTCGTTTAAAGTTAGTTTAGTGCCTAGTTTTGTTATTAACTACTAAAAATTATAACGACATTATATACAAAACTTTTTTTAACGATTTTGTTCATTTCAGTTTCATATTTAATTTCATTTGCAAATAAACATAGCAGTATGGAAGTAGGCTTTGAAACAAAAAATAATACAATAGAAGGCTAGATGCATTTCATATATAACTGGTTAGTTAGAGATAACGTATTTTAAAATTTAGTCCGTGCCATGTCGATAGAAGTATTGTATTTTGGTCATGTATAATAAATATATTTCTAGTTTTATTGGAACAATGTGTGACGGGTGTGGGTTCGATTCCCTTTCAGGGGAATGAAACATTTAATATTTACATTTCCTTGCACTCGTAACTGGACAAAGCGCCGCGTTGAGTTACGCCACTCAACGTATGTCTCTTAACATCCTTCCTCTGCCTATTTTGATACATGCGAGATACAAATAATAATAATTTTTGTGTAAATGTTATTCAGTATTGAAAAGAGTGCATGATTTTTTTTCCTTGTATTAGGGGTTTTATATTTCGGTTAATATTTATATATTTTAAGGCTTAAAAATAATTTATAAATAAACGCAGTATCCCGCACACAAAAGAGATACTGCCCATTGTCCACCAAATTCTGGAGGCGTTGCGTGTTGAGGGGCGCGTTGCTTCAACACCAGAGCGAAGACAACGGAAATAATAAAATTTTACATTTTCTCGACGGAGAATCGAACCCACAACCTGTCGTGCTTACAGTCGCACTTGGTATCCCTGCGGCACGACTAGCCTCAAACTACCTTCATCAGATATAAGCTATGAGATAATAGGAACTAAGTATAATGTAGAGCTATTTCCCTTGTGAGAACTATTAACTCTGTCATTTATTTTTTTTACTGGAGACCGTCTGTGAGCAGTGACATTTGAATTTCATGAACTCTTAAGCACCTCTGAGAACATTAAAAGAAATTATAGGTATGAAATATTTATGCTCTATCATTTAGTATATTAACATTATAGGCCAGTTGAGGCGTAGGGGTCCAATCGTGTGACTGTACCTTACAGTGTGGGTTCGATGTTTAGTCGAAGAAATTAAATATTTTCAATATTTTCATTTCTTCTCTTGTCGAGGTGAAACGCAGGGTTAAGTTACGCCACCCAATACACAATGCTTTCAGAATGCCGCCGGAAATGGGAAACGAAGCGTCTTAGCGATTATTTTCCTGTACCTGCCTTAGCTGAAAAAAAACATTGTAAGCTGTGTAAAACAAGCGTAATAGGGTAAATGTGTAAATTTGAAAGTCACCAGTTTTGAGAGCGGAACAAAGCAAAAATTTTCAAAGCAAATTCAGGTCGCCGCAGATTAAAGAGAAGTACTCACTCCTGCAACCCAGTAATATCATCACGTTATTGTGTGCACTATACACGACTACCCTACTGTGATATTTTAAATAAAGTATATTTTCTTTTGGACCCGTGATCACTATAATACAAGCATTTATTTTTAAGTTTTATTTTAACTAAAAAACAATCAGCTTCACCCCGTATCCTGCATTCAGCATGATAGGCAGAGGGAACCTAGTGTAAAAACATACTCGTACTGTCTCCCACTTTCCGCCGAATTTTTTGAAGGCATTGCGTGTTGAGTGGCGGAACTTGACGCCGGACTTTTGCCTTGGTACCAGAAAAAATAAATGAAAATATTAAGATAGATAATGATGACAAAGATCGATAATTCATTCCCTGGAGTAAGGATCGAAGCTACAACCGTTGCGTCAGAGTCACACCCTCGTGCTCCACCACGACGGCAATAACTGTTAATTAAAATAATATTTCTATACAGTGGTTAGTTTAATATATGGATTGTATATTGCATTCATATAATTCACTGAAAATTTTTAAATTCATAGTTTCCGAGAGCCATTGAAATAATTACTTACGCCTATCAGAACTTTTATAAAACCGTAAGCAGTAATTAGCATGTTAACTTTTATATGCCCTTTTACCTTAAGTTTGCAAACTTTACGTTCACTTTTTACATAATAGGTATAAAACATTAAGTGTTTGCTTATTATGAAATTTAGATTTGAGACACTTTTTGCCGAATTTTCGAGATTTTGCGTGTAGAGTCGCGTAATTCGACGCCGCACTTTGCTTTGTTACCCAAGAGAAATATGAAAATATTGATAAAATAAATTTCTTTTCCCCAATTTGGGTTCGAACTCAAGATACATAGGGTATGTAAAAGAAATAACTTTGTAAATTTATAAAGTTTAAAATTATTGTTGTTTGCACAACTCTAGTATGACACTCTGTAGAGGTATGACATTAATATTTAGTGTTATACGACTACTATCGAAACGTACAAATTTAAATTTGTAACTTTTTGTAAGAGTGCACCATTTGTGTACAATAACTTAACTTCACGCTTTATCCCTAGCGGGTTAGTCAGAGAGAACGGAGAGCCAAGCGCTACGGTCTCTACATTTTTTTTTTTTTATATATACTGTGTTTTCGAATGTATGATAATAATGAATGTATAACAATAAAAATGAGAATTTCAGCTTTAAATGCTTGGAAATATGCTAAAACGTATGTAAATTTTAAAAACACGGCCCAATACCATTTTAAATGAACATTTCCACTGTTGTTGGTATTCTCGATGAGCGGGCACAAAATGTGGCTGTCATTATCAAACGCTTCGTTAGTTCGTAAAGTGGCCTCGGCTATTTGCGTGTGGTACAGCATTTGTCGCTTATGTGAATGGAATGCAATCAAACCTGGACTTCGATTTGGAATCTGCAATGATGCTAGAAGTTCATCAAGTTTTCGAAGGTAACGATTCTCTTTTGCAATGCCAATCACGATCCGACTATCCCTGATGTCAATATTTTGAAGTACTACTGCATATTTACTGTGACTTATGTATTTTAATTTATGTATATTATAATATACTTATAATAAAATCGTGACGGAACGGTGTCTGTACATGAAATATATAGACGAAAAAATGTTATATCGGCATTTAATAACGTAATAGAACCAAAAACAATCGTTAATATTTTTTTAGTTATTTGTTCGCGCTAATCTCAGAAACGGCTTAACCGATTTAATTACAGTTTCCATTATACATATATTTTTGGCAGGCTTCCCTTAATATTTAGTGTTTGTTTTATTGCAGTAGGTTTATAAATACAAGAATAAACCAATACTTATTTAGAAAGCGTATAAAAAATTTAACGTAGAGGGATTTGAACCCGTGCCCCTGCCTCTGCCACACGGCAGCTACGTTCAAATTTTTATACGTTTTATAAATAAGTGTTTTCCTTTCCTAAGTGTGGAATAAAACTACAAAAAATGTAAGAAAAGATATACCATTTCAATGAATGCTGGTCGACAAAATTGCTATTAATAATCGCTGTGAATTAATAATTAAGTAGTTCAAACGGGCGGATTCGCGAGCGGGTCGCTAGCTTGCATATATCTACACTTATATAATACATCAAATCTTGTACTAATATTAATAATTTGTGAAATAATAAATTAATTTAGTGAGTTCTCAGTACGCCTACTCCCTTTTTTTTCTAATATTTCTTTTCTAATACTGGTACTAGCCCGTATAGTCTAGTTCAGCTTCATTAGATGAGCGCAGTGAAGCAAATTCAATTTTATATGTTATAATTATATTTTTATTAAGTTTTTCCAGTTTTCACTGACCTATATCGATATAAGTATAGCTCTGAGGATTTATAACAAATAAAAATAAAATCTATTTATTTATTAAAGAAGTTTTATTTTCGCGATTTATGTACGTTTTCAATAAAATTCACAAACAGAGTTTAGCTAAATGTATTTAGAAATATATAAAAAACCATTGTCAAAACAATCCGTCCACGAATAGCGTAATTGAGCGTCATCCTTAGTCTTGTTACCAGAGTAAAGAAATGAAAATCTTACACTCTCTTGAATAGTAATCGAATCCACTATCTTCGAAAAAAAAGGGGGAACAAAGTAGGGTAATTAGTACTACTTAATAGTTATCTTAAATAACACTATAAACCTATGAAATTTCATATATTACAAGATTATCTAACTTTCATAACCAAAGAACAATATTTAGCAATATCCTCACAAGATATAACGGAGTAAATGCTTTCCTTAGCTTATAGCGCTTTCGTGTAAGCGTTTAGCTATTACACTATGTAATTTTAGTAGGTAGGTTAATACACGTAGTGGGGCATAGTGTTAGCTAAGAATATTAATGTGCCAGTGGTAGTGTATTCTATTTCAGATAGACGTATTATAATAGTCTGTACTCGTATGTACCTTAGGTATGATATAGTAAAATAAATAATAAAAAAAATATATATGATAAAATTAGTGGACCCCAACGCGGCTACGCCCGCTTGAACTATACGAATATTTATTAAATATATTGGTATACATCGAAAATATTACAAATATGAGAAGAAAAAGTATCCTATGTTCATCCAGTATTTTATCACAATTAAATTAGCGGTTTGGCCCTAATTGCGTAAAAGACAGACAGACAGACAGACAAGTTACTTTCGAATTTATAATATAGGTATGGATGCATGGCAATACACATAATTAGCATAGTTAATTATGAATAATAAAATCAATATATTTTTAATACAATTTTTACAGAGCGACGAAATGATATGAAAAATATTAAATATTTCATTCCTCCGAGTGTAATATAAATGTTTAAAGTTGGAACGATCGATAAGATTCTTCTTCGTAAGATTTCTTCTTGAAATATGACACAATAGCATTTGGAGTCGTTATTAATATAATTACTGTTTCTTGCAACAGTCCGGGATACGAAAGCGAAGCTATATTCTTGTTACAGACAAGCTAACAACAAAAGTTTTAACAACCTATAGAAATTTTGATATCACAAGATTTGAAGTTGTAGTAGTTACAACAGTACTTGAATATTATCTAAGAAAAATATGCAATTTTTATTTGTATTGTAAATCCTCATTCGTGCCAATAATTGTAACTGTAGGTACCAGGGAAGTATCTTTACTTCCCGGGAACCTACCATTACAAGGGGAAGTAAACATATAGGAACATGTTTTGATTACGCGGCGAATTTTATACAAAATGCAACAAAATTGATGCACAATTTGCTTGTATATATTGATTGCTCTAATCTAGAAACTTAATTTATTTGTGCTCCCAAGGTCCATAGACCTGGATATTTGAAATTAATTTCAGCAGCTCCTTTACCCGATCTCAAGATAAATGGTCTTGACGGACGGACAGAACAACGACAGTGTTCCTGTTAGATTTACAAATTTACATTTTGATACACGGAACTCTAAAAATTATCATTTTAGTCATAATTAGTATTTGGTTTCGGTTCTATATATATTAATAAGTTATTTACCGGCGAGTGCTGTGAGAGCTGCCAGCGTAAGGAGGGCTGAGCGGCTGCGTGCCATGTCAGCAGGGCATGCCGCGCGCTGCACGCCGCGTCATCGCCGCCACATGTCGCGCACCCTGTCTTCACCTGACGACTTCCTACCGCAACCTGGGACAAAGAGAAATACTGTTTACTAATTGTTCTAATGTATAACAAACAACAAGTAATTATTAAATATTTTAAACATTATTAACCATTTATTATAACTATACAAGCGCGGTGTTGAGTTCCGCCACTCAACACTCCAGCCTCCAGAATCTGGCGAAAAATGGGTAATAGAGTGTTTTAACAATAGGTTCCCTTTATTTATACGCTATATCCCACACATAGCAGAGTGCCGAAATAAATAAATATTTCTTTCCCTCAAGTGGGGATCGAACCCACAATCAATTGCGTCTACAGTCACACGCGTGGCGCGGGCCACGAGTGGCCTCAACTATGAAATCGTGTTGAATAATATTGTACACTTTTGGTCTAAAGTGACATACACATTATTATGGCAAATCGTTTTATACACGTCATTTGATTCTCTAGTGTCCTACTAATATTAGAAATGCGAAAATTTAAGAACATAGATGTTAGTTCCACTTTCACGCAAAAACTACTTAACTGATTTAGATGAAACTTTAAACTAACGTAGTTCATATATAATATTAACATTTAGGCTACAAATGACATATATTTTAATTTATATAATTACAAAAAATATACATAGAATTCTATATAGAAAACCATCGTAACCGACGTCGTTTATTTTGACGTTCGATAATCATATAAAGTGCGCTCGCTTCAATAGATATGAGAATGACACGTGTTAATTTGAACTCGTTGGCATTTGCACCACCTGTGATGTTATATCCATAAATAATAATAAATAATAATATAATTTGAATTTATTATAGCGATGATGTTCGAGGGACACTAGCGTGTGACTGTAAAGCGACGGTTGCGGGTTCGATTCCCATTATTTATTGATATTTTCATTTCTTCGCTATGTCGGATGCAAGTGCCTTGCTATACCAGTTCCTGGAGCGCGACCTCCCGGACGCCCAAGGAAGCACTGGTTGAATGTCGTGATGCAGGACATGAGAGCCAATGGTATAACCACCGAGGACGCAAAAGACTGTGCAAAGTGGAGTAGGTTGAGTAGGAAGGCAGACCCTGGTAATAGCCGGGATTAATGCCAGGAAGAAGAAGAAGAAGATTTTCATTTCTTCGCTCTGGTGCCCAGGCAAAAGCGTTTATTGTTGAATTAAATAATATATTGTTTAACCCAAATTATTAAAAACAAGTTTCTTTTACTTAATAACTCATCAATTTTAGTAAAAATTATAAACATACAATATAATAGAAGATGCGAAGCGATAACGGGGTTAATAATGTTTTTTCAATGTATGTCAAACGCTTCTCTTTTCTTTTATGGACAGGGCAGATCAGCGTTAAGATTTAAATTACGAAGATTCTCCTATTGTGTAACATTCTCTTTTCTACCGTACAACCCCCTTCACGTCTTCTCCATACAAAGAGAGATTGGCGAACTGATATGTGCTCAACTGGCACGCTCGGGACGCTATAATCAAAGAACCATACCATACCATACCATACCATAAATTACGAAGCCTATGATAACAATTTTGATGTTATTATTTGAAAGTTTCTAAGTTCCTATAATAACAAATTTTGATTATTAGAACTAAGTTTCTCAAAAGTTTTATAATAATTAAGTCAATTAAATTGCAAAAGGTATGTTATTATTACAAAATAATTGAATTAAACGAAAATCTTTTTCCAATAATGTATAAATATATATTTTTTTTATTTAACTATACTTTTCGGCTTCACGCTGAATCCCGCGCAAAGTGGAATAGGCAGAGGGAACCTAGTGTCATGAGGCATAGCGTGTTGTGTTTTTGCCTATATTTTTTTTTCGTTTCTAGAGATAAAAACTTTCCTTGCTGCATTAATGTGCAAATACAATCTTATGTCTCTTTTATCAACGTAATGGCGGTAGATACGTACTATATCTATACTAAGTATGTCGACGATAGCTGTATTTAATCAAGACTAAAGCCTCGTGGAAGTACATATATACGTATTTCGTGCAGTTTTTCCTCTAAAAACTTTAAAAGTATTGGCTGGTCTAAATTTTTCTACATTTTTAGTTTTAGCTGTCGGTTCTAACCGTTTAACAATTTATTCTCTTAGGTGTTTTTAACCGACTTCTGTAAGAAAAGGAGGTTATCAATTCGACTGTATTTTTTTTTATTTTTTTATGTTTGTTACCTCATAACTTTTAACTGGGTGAACCGATTTTGATAATTTTTTTAGTTGAAAGGTATAGCTTCCCGAATGGTCCCATTTTTTTTTGGTCCATGTCTGACAATGGTATCCATGAGAAAATCACATAAGTCTTAAATTTGCATTAGGCATGTGCGCGACTAATAGCCGAATAACTCAATGTCGCGCCAACCGATTTTGATGATTCTTTTTTTATTTGAAAGGATACACTTCAAGGATAATTTGGTGAAAGTTTGGTTAGGTTTCGATTATGGAATCCGGAGAAAATTGAGAAAGTTTGTTTTTTTGGTAAAAAATTGATTATACTGTAAT
>HE671594.1:39729-65899 GCA_000313835.2 Heliconius melpomene melpomene | reverse complement strand
AAAGGATTGGATTTCCTTAGCTAGAAATAAAAAAATAAACAATTAATGGTTTTTCATGATATACGAGTACTTATACAATCACTTAAAATAAAAATATAATATATAAGTTATGATAGTAGGTAAGTATATAGTTAGTATTATTCATAAAATACTTACTATTATCAAGAGGTTTTGTTGTAACTGAAATGAAAAATAAAAAAATTAACATATTATTTTGATTTTACTGTTAAATGAAAGTAACAGAGATGTTGGAAGAATTTTGCCTTCGAAACTTATCCATTACTAGGTTGTCAAACAAGTGACTTTCTTAGAAAACGTGTGGAATAATACTATAAATGCCTTAAGAATAATTAATAAATAGAATTGTCTGTTGCCAAATGATATTTGTAGAAATCTCCATACAGAGATGCTAACAACATAAATAAAATGTAACGAGCGTATAAAAAATTTCGACGTAGCTTGACGAGAACGTATGACTTAGTGGTCACAGAGTTAGGGCAGTTTCCAAGAGGTGTGGGTTCTATCCTGCTACATTAAAATTTTTAGGTTACTCACTAGAGTCCCAAAGAGCCCAATACCTTCATATATCACGTATATTTGCGTATCAAAAAATATATATTTATATGGCGCATACTCTGCTTACCCTGCCTGCTGTATGCGTGATACTGCGTGAAGCTATAAAAAACAACAAAAAAATACCTTTTTCGTATTCAGTTCTGTTTACGTTGGTTTCGTCCTCGTGTCTAGTTTTTTGTTGGATTCTGTTGTCTATAAACAAAAAATATTGAATTGAATTAACATTCATTATATTCTGTACTAATAATATAAAGCTGATGAATTCGTTTGGTTGAACACCCTAATCTCAGGAAAAGATATTTTTGCGTTATATACTCGTACTTTATTATTTAGTTTTCGAGAAAGGCTATATAATATCACGATAATTGTTTCTATAAGTAAAAAAATCAAAGCCTACTCTAAGGGTGGTCAGAGTTACCTAAAACTCTTAGATTTTTTTATTTAATCACGCGAGCGAAGCCTAGTTAGCTTTACGCTTTTTTCGCATTGATAAGAAATATTTAGCTTCACTCTGTATTTCACACATGGCAGGAAATGCAGAGGGAACCTGAAACGCTAGTGTTAAGACACTCCGTCCTACATTTAGACATTTCAGTTGCCTAATTTCTAGCGATTTCTCACTTAAATTAATTACCTCGTTCATCTTCAATGAAGCCGCCTGCGGCTTCTCCGGCTTGGATTTTAAAATGATTTAAAATTATTAAAATGTATTAAGGAAAAATATTTATTATACACATAACGTATTGTACATTAAACGGCTTGGGATTTTATTTATGTTTGTGTGGTTATTATTATTGCATACTTATTTTACGCGAATCTCAATACTACGGTAATTACGGGAAAAAATGTAGTCTAAATTATATTGCTCTACAGACAGACAAAATGTTTAATATTTTTTCCGTTTTAGTATCGTTTAAATAACTTAAAATAGTAGTTTGAAATCACAAATATTAGATGAGTAAAACCGATGCTTCAAATCCCACTCGGGGCAATGAAATATTTAATATTTTAATTTCTAGTAATGAGGCAAAGAGCGGCGTTAAGTTCCGCCACTTAACACCTAATGCCTGAAGAATTCGGTAGAAAAGGGAAAACGGAAGCGCCATAGTTCTGGGTTCGACTTCATAGGGGAATGTGTTATTCTCATTTCTTCGCGTCAAGGAGTCAACATTGGGGTTAAGTTCCTTACTCAAAACACAATGTTTTGAAAATTGAGCGGTGTGAGGGGAACGGAGTATCTTAACATACATATTAAGATATAGTTTGAAGTTAGATTAGGTTAGCCGGTTCTAGCTTGAACGTTAGTTTTATAGTTTAGTTTAGTTTTTTAGTTTAGTTTAGTTTTTAGTTTTATTTAATATTATAATTTCTTACCGTCGCCACTCTCATCAATATTTTGACAAGATAATCCAATAATTAACACTAAATTGAACACATAACGGAACATTGTCACATACAAAAATTATAATTTTCAAATGAACAAAGCTCTTCTGAAAGAAAACAATTGCTCTATATGGAAGTTGGTAGATTGTGTAGGGTTACCATAATTAAAGCGATATTTTACTTTATTAGAATTCGGAAGAAAGTGGAGAACGGAGTGTTTTAACACTAGATTCCCTCTGCCTATCCTGTTGTGTACGGGATACGGCGTGAAGCTGATTTTTTGATTTATTTCTATGATTTTTAATATTTTTAAGAATCTGTACTCCCAAAAGGTAAAACGGAATCCTTATAGGGTTACCTTGTTGTTAATCTGTCAAGACCATATAACTGAGGTTGCGTGGAGGTATCAAGTTCAAATTAATATCACAAAGAAGTAACTCTTAATTTTCATTATCCATTTGACCGGGGCTAATGACTGAAATATAAATATTGTTTTAACTGAGAATCGAACTCATTACTTGTGTAATTTAATTGGCGTTTCTTAATCATATGTTATTTGTCCATATTTTCAATCTCATCATGGTAACTCTACAATGACTAACGCGATGGCACTTCGATGACGAACGTACAACAGGAAAAATTATATTTATTATTGTTAATTATTACAATGTTATAAGCGTAATACGTTTAGGTATATTATAGTGATGATGAGACCATCGAGGCGCAGTGTCTGATTGTAAACGCGGCAGTTGCGAGTTCGATTCCCACTCGGGTAATGAATTCATTTCATTACCTTACTCTGGTACCAATACAAACGTCGCATTGAGTTTTGTCACTGTCGTCATCGTGTATCCCACACACAGCACGGTAGACAGAGGAAACCTAGTGCTAAGACCACTCCCTTCCCCAGTTTCTGCTGAATTATGGAGGCGGAACTTAACGCTGCTCTTTGCTTCTTTCCCTCTTTGCCAGGGTGAAGGAATGAAAATACAAATGTAAATAAATATTGGTAGGATTGGAACCCACAACCTGTCGCGTTTACATTCGCGTGTGCTTCTGCCCTAAGACTGGCCTCAACTTCGCACCAATCAATTGTCAAGTATTTTTTCCAAGCTAGTCTACACTTTTCATGCCATGACTTAAATTTACCATTTACAAAAGTAACAATAGCTTTCTAAGAACTACCTTAAGTTGCCTGTAATTAAGTTATACCTACGGCTAAATTATTACAGGTTGTTATAAAGATGGCGCCAACGATAAAAAGTGGCCAAGTGTGAGTCGGATTCTTCCTTCATGAGCTCCGTAGTAGCAAACATAGGTTATTTGTAGGTACTTAGCCAAAATAAAACTATTATGCATTAGAAAGAAAAAAAAAGAGAACAAAAAATAAATTGCTGGTTCTAATAAGTAAAGATAATTTTTATTAGTGCTAATAAGTTCAGAATAACGTGTTTATGATATATGGACGGATAGACAGACACACTCAACGAATTGAGGGTTCCATTTTTTGTCATTCGTCTAAGGAACCCCAAAAATGTAAAAATTTGTAAAATAATAGTTTTAACGTGGCGTAATGAGACGGTAAATATATTGTAAGTAGTATAATATATTGGACACCAAGGCGGCATTCAGAAGGGGCTAGTTCGAATCCCGCTGTATTTTGATATTATTAGGTAGTAATTGTGCCATTATATTTTATTACTTCGAGTGAGAATCAAACACACAACCATTAGCGTATCTAGAGATATTTTCTGGAGATGGCCTGGACTTTAGCTTAGAACAGATGTGATCATGTGAGCATTGGTTTTTTTAAATTTTTCGAGGCAATATTTTGTTAGTAAAATTTCTGGGGTGGACACCAGACAATTCTGGGGTGGACACGGCCCATACGGCCCCCATTTTTCCTACGCCCATTCACACAGCCCACCAGCAGTTAATTTTTTTATATTTATTAACACACTTCGCGTTAAAATTCATGATTAAACTTTAGACAACTGTATGAATGGAGTCGTCTTCTCAAAATAGCAATATCTATTTCAGAAGACGTTTACCCCTGGCGTTGCCAGATGTTGGGGAGTTGCCATTTATTTTAGTGTTAAGATACTTCGTTTCTCATGTCTGTCTGTAGCTTAACTTTAGAAGATACATTTAATTTATATTCGAGCTTTATATAAAATATATTAATACTTAGTTATATTGTTTGTCCTCTTGTCCTAGCGTTTTAAACTAGTAAGCTGTATTTTCTAATAAATGTAGATACCTAATACTTTTAAAGATATTTAAATGTGTATAGGTGACTACCAGTTCGAATACTACATAAAAGATATTGTATGTGAAACTTACAAATACAGTTAAGTAAACGGTGTTCAATGATGGTACTTAGCGCCGTGTCTTGTTCTATATATTTTCCTGAAATTAGTCAATGCGGTCGGTGTCCGTCTAATTTTTTTTATAAAAGATAATTCTTTTTATATTTATAATAACTCGAAAGTTACTGTTGGAAATTTTTGCAATTTGTATAGAATGGAATATTGAGTTAGAGATTAGACACTCCGTTTTCCATTCCCCGCCCAATTTTCGAGTTAGCTGAAATGAATGCAAGTTTTCATAATAATAATAATTACAATATCATAAACAAAACAAAATAAAAATTATATGAAAACTTAAATATATTATATCAAATGACACCCCTTTTATTTAAAAAGCTTTTGAGGGGCACTTCAAGGGTGACAGAAATGTATAGTTCAAAGCATGTTTTGTTTTTTATTTAACATTTATTTGGCAGTAGTCTTCTTTCTTTTTTACACGTTTATTTATAAAATCTGTGTATGGATAGATTTTAATATTTTCCTTAATAAAAGTACATACATTGACTACGTTTATTTTGTCATTCCATAATAGTGATGTCCTATAAGCACATAATTATAATACAACTTATGTTTTCTCCTGTCTATCATCCATGCAAAATTCTTAGCAAATATATTTCTTCTATACTAAATTAACTTCCAGAATGAAATTTAACTGAACGTTTAACTAAACATGATTCCTAAACGCTATCGCAAGTACAACTGGCAATATCAGTAATTAGGGTTCAGTTTTCGCGCATGCCCACAGTCTGTTCCCGACAAAATGGCGTCCGAGGCACGCGCCTACCATTGATTTTCACATTTACGTGCAAAATTTAAGTATTTCGTTAAACAGCAAGTAGTTTTTGTACATTATTTAATGTGTTTATGTGTTGTGATACAGCGAAGGCGAGGTGAGTACGCTCACTGCACATTTTATCCAGTTTTTCACTATTTTTTACATAATTTTCCCCGAAAATTGTAATTTTTTTGGTATTTTTTAGTAGTTTTTTGGTTTTTGTGGGGGGTTTTAGTTACAGTTTTTTTTAGATTCAATTGTAAGATAGATCGGTCTAATTTGAGTGAGTTCATCTCAATGAGGCGATAAGCATGCGCGGTGATAGCGAGATGAAAAAAAATGCTCAAAAATTATTGAAAATGTATAAAAAAATGTATTTTTTGACACTAAAATTGATATTTTTTCCCATATTTAATAGAAAATTGTAGTGTAGTATTTTTTTGTGGCATATATATGAAAATTCGGCACGTCTTGTCAAGGTTAGTCAGCTAGGCTCGCCCGGGACTACAAGATAATTACATCGACTTTCACGCGAAACGTGAAAAAATTTTTTTTTTTATATGAATTAGTAAAAATCATATGTAAAATTCTTATTATTAACAAAAATATATTGATTTAAATTAATAATTGGAGATCGTTTACGCTATTAAGTCGGTCTATTAGGATTAAAATATGAAAGGTATTATTTTTATAATTTGGTATATTGTTTAAATAATACATTTATTTATTTTAAATGTATAGAAAATATGTGCCGAGCGTATTTAATTATAATACCATATAGAATGTTAATAATTGTAAAATATCGATTATTTCAATCAAACTAGTCTCTATGTAGAATTTCAGAAAAAATCCTTCTTTTCTATAATTTGGTATATATTTTTAAATAAGAATATTAAAGTAAGAAGATACAGTATTGGCCTTGGTGACAAATATCTCTATATTGAAGTCGAAAGGTTAAATAAAACATTTTCTCAATAAAAACCATGATCCTACCAAAATTTTATAAAAAAATTGACTTATGATTTAGAAAATTTATTTGTTTAACTGTTCTTTTTTATTGGAATCTCAAAACTTGTAATGTGTATTGTCTCTCTACATCACTAATATGACAATTTTAATATTATTTTTAAATTATTTATTTAAATTTATATTTATTTCCATTTCTTCGCTCTGGTGTCGAGGTAAAGCGCGGGGTTGAGTTCCGACACTCAACACACAATGTGTCCAGAATTCTGCGAAAAGTTGGAAACGGAGTGTATTAACACTCCGTTCCGTCTGCCTACCCTGCTATGTGCGAGATACAGCTTTGAAAAAAATATAACCTACCGTGACCTCGTCGTGGCACAGTGGCACAACGTCTGACTTTAAAAGCGACGGTTGTGTCTTCGATTTCCTCTCGGGGGAACAAATTATTTTCATATTCTCGCTATGGTAACATTTCATGTAACATTTCATTTCATCAACACTATGTTTCTGGTATGCGTGAAGGTGTAAAAATATATAAATTGGTATTTTTCTCATATTGAATATTTTCAAGTAATAAGCAAGATATAAAGAACAACGATAGAGCAAATGGGTTGCGCCACTCGAGACGCAATATAGGTATCTATGGGGTTAAAGTAAGCGAAAGGTTATATCACTATTTTTTATCGACTTAAACGTGCTAGTTTTCATTTAGCTTTTTTCTACGCTCTCCAATCTAATAACAAGAGAGCTACCTGGACAGAGTCAACTTTATATCAAGATAGATTGATTCTCCACTCTATGCTCAATTTTGAGGTATTGCGTGCTGAAAGGCGTAACACAACGCTGCGCTTTGTTGCTCCAAGGCGAGATATGAAAATAATTTGAATATAGTTAATTATTGGCATTTGAAATGTTTGCTTATACAGAAGTGTTACAATTTCATGAAAACACCAAAAATCTTAGTCATATTAAGAAAATATTTTTTTGGCCGTCGAGTCGCTACTTGGGGGAGTGGTTAATGGTTCTTTTATCCCCGCTATGGTAGACTAAGTGCGGCGTTGACGTCCGCCACTCAATGTCTCAATAATTGGGCAGAGCTCGGGGAACGAAGTTTCTTAACTCTACGATCCCTCTACGTACCCTGCTACGCGAGAAAATTAATTGGAGGTACTTTATATCGTAATTTTAAAGTAATGCTCCTATTATTAATTTCCCATACATTTTTACCTGACTGTGACGAAGCTCAAAAGAAGAGTTATGTTTATAGAGTATGTTTGTACATATGTAAGTCTGTTCTCTTGCTCCCTTGAAACTTTTAAACCAGTAACTCAATATTTGAATCCACTACCTTTAAACATGTGATTTTTTCACTTTTCGAAATACTTAATTGTTATTTGTAAAATGTTTTCCCACACTTCAGAAAGATATATTTTTAAAATATATAAACATTGAAAGGAAGCAAGCAAAATTTAAAAATTTAATAAAAATAAATATTTAAAAAAACCCGGACCGCAAAAGAAAATATTTAAATAAACCCGCACCTCTTTTAAACCGTCCAAGAGGTCTTCTTTTCGATTTTTGATTTAAATCAGTTTTTTATTTTGGACTTGGTTTTCACGAGGTGCGGGTTCAAATGCCGCTACGATCAATATTTTATACATTAATTGTTATTTAAAATCATATTGTATCTTCTTAAAATCGCTATCTTTTACAGAATTATAACACCAACTCTCATAATTAGCTTAGTTTTTCGCTTAAGTATTTTAGTTTTTATGTTAAATATAAATAAAGTATGTTTTTGTACGTACAGCGAATCTCCACATGTAATGCTTGGCTTGGTGAAGATTTATGTAGTTATTTCTTTTTAAATAACTGCTGACCTCTTTCTTACATTCTTTCAATAACTTTTTGAAATCTTTACAGTTTTTTTGTTATATTGTTTTAGTCATAGTTGTGGGTTTATTTCCCATTCAGTGCAGTTGATCGCCCAATTTTTCGAAACATTACGTAACGTATCGTAACTCAACACCGCGCTTTCTTGTTAGCAGAGCGAGGGAATAAAAAAAAATATTTTTCATTTTCTCCAGTGAGAATTGAGCCCATAACCTCTCGTGCTTACAGTCGCCTGCTTGTGTTGTGCCTACGCCACGACTGGCCCCAATCTACATTGATACTAAAACTTTTAATAACTTGAATATTGCAAGCATTTAGCACAGAAAATTAAGATTACAAGCATTTAGCACAGAAAATGAAGCATATACAAGTAGGTGACGTGTTTTAATTTTACGAATTATTGGAAATGAGATCGAAGAACTGTAAGAAACCCCTCAACTTTAAGGGGTTCTACCATATTATTGTTAAATTGATGATCAATTTGTCATGTTCGTAAAAAAATACTATCAAGAAAGACGGCTTCTTATTGCGTTTTGCATTAGGGTGCAAAGGGGAAGATGTTAAAAAAAATAAAATAAAAGTATATAGTCTTCAAAATTCTAGTAAACACGCTTCTCTACACCAAGTCTTAAAAGTGCTATAAAATGTCATGGTCAATGTCAGTAAATCCTCTCTATTTGTATCTCTATCTTTTAAATAAAAAAAATATAATATTCTCTATACGGGCCTAAACTTGATAGATTTACCAGTAACCTTTAAAGAGTTCCACTATTCAGGTACTGCCTCCAGCATCAGACCTGCTCGATGATAGCATATTATCGTATTTTCACATAAGCTACGTATAATTACTAAGATTAATGACGGCACAAGTGGGCCAAATTCAGTTTCTTGGATTTTATTATAAGTATAGAACTGGAAACTGAAAGTATAGAAACAGAACTGTTCCCTAAGTTGGAATATATATGATTTAAACCAGAAAGGGTTATCTCGATATAACTTTTACTTTTGGTGAAATTTCCGGACAAACATCATAAAGTAAGTACATACGCTTGCGAAATTTAGCACACGCTCTTGGAAAAAAGCAAATAGATCATCATATTATTCAAACATTAGCCAATTCTAACAATATGACATAAAAAACGGTTCAGATCTGTAGATGGGGATCCCGTGGCTTGCGCTCTTCTAGTTTTATCCCTTTTTTAAAACTAATATTACCTCCTCTTTTCCGAATGTGATTTAATTCCCTATTTGCTGCATATTAGGGTTAGGCTCAACGAACCTGGTGTTAAATTACTTAACGTTCTGCACGCATCGTCTAATTTTTCAGGTCCTAGTGTGTTGAGTAGTGGAACTCTATAGTGCGCTTTTTGCCCACCAGGGCGTAGAAATGTAAATAATTTACGTAGAATCATTGACTCGAAATCCGAATGGTAATCGAACTCACAACCATCGCGTTTTTATACACATCCCTTACGAAGACCTTAACATTGTTTAGACTCAAATTAGTAATTGCATAATCGGAGTATCCGTCGTACACGATTGTTTGTCTGTGTGTACCAGTGAAAGCTTGTTTTTACTTGTTGTATAGTAGTTTACACTGTACCATAAACGCTGCAAGTCAATAATAACTGGTTAATAAGCGGCGCGGCGTTAAGTCCCGCCACCAAATCTCTTGTCTCGCAAGTTCAATGGAAAGTGAGACAAGGAGTGTTTAAACACTAGATTTCTTCTCCTTATCTTTCTAAAGTAAAGGGTAAAGCGGTTATGAACAAATTGTTGTGCATAATCTAATGCATTTATAAGAATTTAATATTTAGTACCTAACTGATTTTTTTTTAAATTAAGATAGAAGCTAGAGCACCTTGCTTATTGAGTCGTGAACTTCGAACCTATGCTTTCTGCGTGCTCCCTCTGTTGCGTGGAGTCTGTGAAATTAAAAATATAATAAAATAATAAAAATAGCTTTAAAAATAATAATAATAATAATAATATATTGTAAATTATTAATATTACTAATGCAGTCACTTAACGCATAGTCTCCAGGATTCGGCAGAGAGTCGGAAACGTAAATATTTTAATGGGAACAGAGTGTTTTAATACTAGGTTCTCTGGTTCCCTCTGCCTACCCTGCCATGTGCGGGATACAGAATGAAGTTTAAAAAACGAATGCAGCACTGCGGTATTTTCAGGAGTTTTTGTACTGATGATACCGTATCATAATATGTATGTGTATGTGTTTCTAAACTGAACAATGAAAAGTAGGTACTAAGATGAGTTATCATATCGTACACGCTAAATGAAAATGACCTAGCTCAAGAACTCGGAAAATTCTTTAAAATTATAATAAAATCCTTTTTTTAGCTTCACGCTGTATCCCTCACATAGCAGGGTAGGCAGAGGGAACCTGAAGATCTAGTGTTACGATACACCGTTCCTCATTTAGTTTAATTTCCGTTCTCCACTATCCGAGGAATTCTTGAGATATTGCGTATTGGCAATGATAATATTAAATATTTCATTCCTCCCAGTAGAAAACGAATCCACAAACGCCGCGCTTACAGTTAGCGGAAATTGTAAACGCTTAAAATCTCGCTTTTTCAAATCGAGAGCTGAGTTTCTTAGCAGTTTCGTTACCCTACAATCCCCAAGGAACCTCAGTTAACAGCTAATTATAGGCTAAGTGTTGTTTGACAATCACGCTGTATAAATATAGATTGAGTGAAACCAGAAGGTGCGGGTTCAATTCCTCCTACGTTCAAATTCAATACGTTTCCGATTTTTTTCTATATAACACTTTTAAAACGTTAAAAAAATAATAATTAGAGTTAACCAATTTTCATTCAATTAGTCTCCGTTGTGTGCAAAAGTGCTTTCTGTGCTTTGCGAACATTCACACCCGTATCCGTTATTGCGGAAGTTCCGCATCGATATCAAAAATTTAATAGAGATAAACAGAAAGACTGTGATTATTTTCTACTTCAATAGAGTGAAAAAGCGTTATTTCATTATAAATAATGTACGTTTCAAAAGCAGCCGGTACGAAAATCATGTCACGAGGTCGTTGACCAATTGAGTCCTTGGGACGGTTGGACGATTATTCTATTAAAAAACTTATAAGAGACTAGTCATATACTCAGGAATTGCATTATATTATAAGAATAGAATACGAGTAAGAGGCCGTCATGGCGCAGAGCTAAAGCGTGTGGCTGACTGCGACAGTTGTGAATTCGATTCCCTTTCGGGGAAAAGAAATATTCGATATTTTCCTTTCCTCGCTCTGGTCACGGGGGCAAAACGTGGCATTGAGTTCTCCCAGTTAACACGCAATGCTTCGAGAATTCAGAAAGTGGGCAACGGAAATATCTTAATGGGAACGGAGTGTCTTAACACTAGGTCTTAATGTTGCCTCTGCCCTGCCGGATACAGCGTGAAATAAAAAAAATGAGTAAGGATAGATACATATGGGGCCATCGTGGCATTATAGATCGTTATGACAATATTTAAAATGATTACAATTTTCCTGGTATTTTTAAACCTGGTATTTTATTTATCCGAACCCACACCCAATCGGTGTATCTACCACTGCACAAAGACGGCCTCTGTAATATATAAAAAACAAAGTGTAAAAAATATGGTACTTATCTACCGTAGTTGTTTCGATAAAAAGAATTCATAATTGTAAAACGTACAAATTCGTCACAAAATAATTATACTGAATACTAATACATACAGTTAACTAACTATACCGTTAATAAATAGGCCGCACAAACGTGAGTCATGGACAGAAAAAAAAGCTAATCGAGGTCGTTCCCGCCTTTTTTGACATGTGAAACGTCATCTCTAATTAAATTTGCGTAAAATTAATAATGAACATAATTTGTGGTTGATTTACCAATAAATTACGTACCTAATGATTGATTATTATTTTAATATTTTATTTTGTGGCAGAGAAGAAACAGTGTTAAGACACTCTGTTCTCTGCTGTTCGATTATATTACACTATTCTAGTATACAGTATACTCAATACGCAATATTTCGAATTCGGCCGGAATACTGGATTATCTCTACGTATTTAAGCTAATCATAAATCTCTATGTATTTTTTGATTGAAGGCGCTAAATCTCAGGAACTACTGGTTCGTTTTATTTTATTGGATAGTCCATTTATCGAGGAACCATATATTGTATCACTTTAATCGTTTCGATGAACCCTACTGTACCTGACGAATCAGAGACGAATGGACACTTAGAATGTTTCATGAGTTATACATAACATTTAGTTATTTTTATTTTACCAAGCGGTCGAAGCCACATGCAAAAGTTAGTATTATTATATGCTTAATATAATGTTTATTATTACAGATATAAATTCCCATACATTTTATAGGACAGATGGACAGACAGATATTGTGTTACATTGACAGTAATGAGACAATTGAGAGCTTCCTATAGGGCCGGATCAATTTAGTACCATTTGGACCATTACAGGACTTTTTTTCTATTATATTTAAAATAAGTTAGTATTAGCTATATAAATAGTAATTTTGTGTTAGAAAATGACTCTAAGATGACTTCGGCTTCGTAGCCGATGGGCTAATGGCTGTGAACACTACGCTTGTCAGTTCGATTCCAACTGTATGGAATATTTTTTTTCGTATTTTTCGCTCTGGTAGAGCGAAGTTGGCGTGAGAGCGTTGAGCTTCGTCACACAACAGGCAATGTTCCGAATTTTGTCAAAAGTGGGGAATGTAGTGTCTTAACACTAGTTTTACACTGTGTATCCTACTATTCAAGACAATGCCTGAAGCTCTTTTCTATTTTATCAACAATCTACATTACATTAACATCCCGAGCCTAGATTGAACCCATAACTAACAACAAGGATGTTACCAAGTCATTTAAAATGTAATTTAAGCAAACAAAGATTCACAAAATTAAAATAATTGTACACGTACATACTTGGAAGCCTAAATAGATCACCATATTCTTAAACGAATAACAAATATGTTAGTCTATAGTCCCTTAAAACTTCAAAAGTTATTCTTCTTAAAATTCAGGCTCCTTACCCTACACATTCAAAAGATACGAACATTTATGCATCGATTTTGCTGTATTTTGTATGATAAAGAAATGTAATAGATAAAAATTATGCAAGTGCTGGCCGAATTTTTTAAAACTTGTGTTATTATTTTTGTAAAATAAAATATATTTAATGATTTTATTTTATTTGGGGTTTCATATATACATCAATAGAAGAGGCCCATCACACTGAATAACTATGTTACGCCGACATTCCATTTCTTCTATAGTTAAGACGACTTCTTAGGGCTCGATCTAATAAAAGCACGGTACAAAGAATCTAGTGTCTCCCTCCTTCCTCGTATTTGCGTTTTCCATCCGAATATCCGAGATATAGCGTATTGTTTGGATGAGCTGATGCTCTTTTGCTGAGCTGGATGAACGTTGCACTTCGCTTTACCAGGGCGATGAAAGGAATATAGATTGTTCATCCGAGCGGATATCGAACTCATAAGCATTGGCGTCAAATAGCTTCTTTGATTAAACTATAATCATAGTCATAATTCGGAAAATGATAGCGGTGTGGAAAACTTATCTATTAATAAGACAGTCCCTCACGAACTATACAGTATTATTATACCAAATTTAAATATTATATAATATGTTTATACATAATTTAAATATTTTCAATTATAATTATAAGAATTATAAAACATTAAATGACATTTGTATCAAGTGACAGTGAAAAGCGCGGGAACGCGTTATACGTCATAAGCAAATATACTTTTTTTTTCATCCGTACCAAGTTCACTTGCATTCAGCCTAAGAAATTCAGTGATAGTTGACACTCGGTGGACGGTGGTTAGCGGTACTCTATTGTGAGACATAAGTGTGTTAGTGTTACAAATTTTTGTTGCTATAACTGATTTTTCACTATGGTGAGTTATATTTTAAAGGTTCTAGCTATAATTGTTCTTTTATATATTTAAATAAAAAATATAGAGGCCGCAGTGGTGCAGGGATAGAGTTGTGGATACGATTCCCAATCGGGAGAAACAATATTTATTATTTTCATTTATTGTTTCTTGTGTAGAGGCAAAGTGCGGAGTTGAGTTCCGCCACTCTACACGCAATGCCTCCGGTAGGTATACGGCGAAAAGTGATAAAAGGAAGTGTCTTAAAGGTACGGAGTGTCGAATACTAGGTTCTCAGCTTCAATTTGCCTATATCCAGAATACGGCATGAAGTTAAAAAAATATTTAATACTAATTATTCCATGTAAAATTAATAAACTTATGTATATATGAAAATTAAAGAAAAACACGTGCGAAGCGAAGAACGCGAAATAAAATAAATAAGTTTAAAAATATTCAAATATATTTTTTTATATTTTAGTATGTTTTTTGTATTGGCAAAGATTTATTTATAAAATCCTAGTTCAATAAAAAATTTATACATACGTACATTTATCTAATCATTTATCTTTTTTTACTAAGGAAATGTAATAGATAAAAAAATTTATAAGTGTTTGGTTGATTTTAGAAAAATCGTGTTATTATATTGTAAAATATATACATTCAACAATTTTATTTTCATCTGTAATAACTATATTATTTTGAATATTTATATAAATTAGGCCTGAAGCCGTTGTGACTCTAAACACGTCGGCCGTGGGTTCGATTGAAAATGCTTAATAAGCATTCTCGTTCTTGTAACAGGCCATAAGCGTCGTTGGATTTAGTCACCACAAGTTGGGAGGAAAATGGGTAACGGAGTGTCTTAAGTGTTAAGACACTGCGTTCCCTTCAAGATACAACGTGAAACAAACAAAAACAAAACAAACAAATTGTTTATAATGTGTAACTTCAGTGAATAAATGCTGAATAGGCTGCATGACATCACCGTTGAGAGACTGTCATCCTATTCTTTTTCTTTTTCTTATATGAAAAATAAATAAAATGTTTTCTTGTAGTTGACGGTAGCGCAGGAGCTCAAGTGTGTGACTATAACGCGACGGTTTTTGGTTCGATAGAAACTAGAGGGAATTAATGATAATTTGTTAATATTTTCATTTCTTCGCTCTGGCATCAAGGCGAAAGCCGGCGTTGAATTCCGCTCTACACGCAATGACTAACAAAATTCGGTGGAAAGTGTGGAACGGGGTATCTTAACACTATGTTCTCTCTGCCTACCCTGAGACAAGAGAGACATTCCGATTACATTAAGAAATTTTTGTTCCTGAACTTCCGCCAAATTCTCGAGCCATTGCGTGTTGTATGGTAGAATTCAACGCTGTGCTTTGCCTCGTTACCAGAGCGAGAAAGTGAAAATTTTAAACATTTCATTCCCTGGAGTGGGAATCAAATCCACAAGTTTCATTTCCAGTCACACGCTTGTGCCCTTGCGCCATGACGTATATGGTCTTCGTTATCATAACAGTTCCTTAGCCAATAAAGTCTTTTTGTCTATTTTTTTCTAGTTTCTTGAAATCTTGAAAATCAGTGGTGCATGGAGAGCTATGTGTCTTATAACACGAAATTTTCTGATTCCTACTTACAAGACTATGAATTTAATCATTCTAATTATAAATATGGAAAATTGAGCGTAGGGAATGGAGTGTCTTAACTCTTAACACTACCTACCATCCCTGAGTATCAGCTTCACGCAGTATCACGCACGCATAGACGTGAAGAAACAGATACACAGATAAATATAATAACATGTTTATATTATATCAAAGAACACAATGGCACTCACAAATAACTTTCACGTTGGAACTGTCAATACAATACTTTCGAATAAAATGACTAAACATGAATCATGATGTAAAAATTTAGTTCGCTACATCAATGGTGGAAGAAGGAAGCGCTTTCTTTGACTTTAATAGCTTTGGCCCGTGACTTTGCTTGTTGATGAGTTATTGGTAGCGGAACATGGAGAGATGATAACTATAACATTTTTTTTTTCACCTTCACGCTGTATCCCGTACACAGCTGGGTAGGCAGAGGGATCCTAGTGTTAAGACACTCTGTTTCCCACTTTTCGCCAAATTCTGGAGGCATTGCGTGTTAAGTGGCGGAACTCGACGCCGAGCTTTGTTTTGTTACCAGAACTGAGAAATGATAATATTGAACTTTTTTTTCGAGTGGAAATCGAACTCACAACTACCGAATTTACAGTCACATGCTTGCCGCTGGGCCATACCGCACGTGAATAATATTTAAAATGTGGGTTCGATCTCCACTCGAGGAGATGAAATATTTATTTAAATTTATGTTTCTCTGCCTATCCTGCTGTGCGCGATACAGCGCGAAGCTGATTTAAGAGCCTGATAAGTGAGAACTGAAATACCTTTCACACCCAACGATTCTTGTATTTATTCACATACGGTTATCTCATGATAAACTAGATTTAGGGATAAAAACTGACAGCTGATTGTTTTTATCAGTTATTTCATCTATATTTCTTTGTACATCAAGACATTTCCTTCTCAATGTCCGCCGGATCATCAAGGCATTGGGTGTACTGTGGAGCAAATCCACGCTTTTGCCTTGATATCAGAGCGAAGAACTAAAAATATTAATAAATAATATTAATATATTTCCTTATATATCCTCTATGGTCATTATTTCTAACAATATTAATATTTAATCCCTCAAGTGGGAATCGAACCCGCAGCCATTTACAATTTAACACGTTAGTGCCTTAGCGCCTTTTATTTTGTTTAATATGTACATAGAATATGCTTCATCTTTGTTTTCCAGATGAGCTATCTAAGTAAAAGCTCTAACGCACTGGCTCGTGGACTTTCTCTGCGATCGATATCGGGGTCAGGGTCGGCCATTGACACAAAACTAAAACTACATACACTTGTTAAAATGTTAAAATTTTGCATACATCTGCCCAATTATTAGCTTTTCTTATTTTCACTTATTATTGAGGTTGTCGTGGCGCAGTGGTGTAGGGACTGGCTGTAAACGCGATGGTTGTGGGTTCGATTCTCATTCAGTGTAATGAATTGGTTTTATATTATCTGGCAAAGCGCGGCGTTGAGTTCCGCAACACAACACGCAATGCCTTCAGAATATGGCGGAAAGTGGTGAACGAAAGTATCTATGTATGTATCACCTATTTATGTTTAGTAAATATTTATATTTATTGTTATTTTTACCTTTATTAGTAATGAAAATTAAAAATAAATAGAAGTTATAATCTATTTATGCTCAGTGTAATCGAACCCGCTATCTTCGCACGTGATGTCATAGACACATCACGTGTGTCATATATCTTATCAGCATCTAATACAAATAGCATGGATATCTTACAGAATTTTCTGTAGTACATATAATAAATGTCATATATACGAGAAATTATAGGCCGTCGTGGCTTAGCAACGCTGCATCAGACTGTAAGTCCAAAGGTTGTAGGTTCATAATCTTCGAAACCAACTTGGAGAAATGTATTATATTCATTTTTCCGATCTGGTCAATGACTTCTTCTTCTTCTACTTCTGGTTGGTGGAAGGAACGGACTCGAGTGGTTCGTGGACTCGTTTCTTAATAGAAACAGAATGTCTAGCAGGAATAGTAAATAGGTTTAGTATTTAAAAAAAAGTATATTATTATATTATTATTTATATCTTCACGCTTCTCGCATATCTATGGCAGGGTACCTACCCTGTAAAGGAACCTAATTCCTCAATTTCTGCTCAGTTTTCGTGATATTGCGTGAGAGATGCAATTCAACGCCGCGGTTTGTCTTGCAAAGCGGGGATATAAAAATAATTTAAAAATAAACTCTCAACCGAGGAAGGATTCGATAACCATCACATTTACAGCCAGACGATGACACCCACCAAGCAACGACGGCCCCATAGATAAATAACAGCCCAAACCTCAATTATGTCTCCATTACTCTCATTACTTAGCCTCAAATTAAAAGTGATCTAATTATGACGTAAGTTCATTAAAGTCATGAATTCATAAATTCTTTAAATACTGTGTCCCCCACACAGCAGGATAGGCAGAGGGAACCTAGTGTTAAGACACTCCGTTCCCCACTTTCTGTCGAATTTTGGAGCCATTGCATGTGGAGGGGCGGAATTCTATATTATGTTAAATTCTCATTATGTCAACACGCGACGGTTGTGAGTTCGATTCCCATTTAACATTTTCATTTTCTTCGCTCTGATTATGAGGCATAAAGAGAGAAACGGAGTGTCTTAACTCTAGATTTCCAGCTTCCCTCTGCCCAGTTGCTTAGTGATCTCGAAGCGACGTAGAGTCAAATTCACAATCATCGCGTTAATATTCAGACCATGATGGCCGTTTTTATGAAATTTATCTATTATATAATAACGAAATTTTATATGTTAATTTTAGGTTTAAACTTTTCCTTTATCTTTACCTTTATCGTCCATTATCTCGGTCCTTATCAGTAAAGGAGTGTACGGATAAGATTGTTACAGGTTTATTTATTAGCAGTAATATTAAATTATGAATAACGATACAAATTATGAAACGTGTCGGGAATTAGAACCTATATATATTTAAGATATTTTTTGTATACTACATAGGGGTAGGTAAGCAGAGGTAGGGCGGAGGCATTGGCCCTTGCAGACACTCAGCTACCAAGAAGACACTTCTCTTCCCAAAAAGTTCAAAATTTACTAAAAAGGCACAATTTCAGATCTTATCATGCTATATTTTAATATGATTAAATATATGCACCACATAATATTAAAAAAATATATATTTTTGTGATGTTTTTAATTAGAACGTTTAGGAAGACGGTTGTCGCCGATTGGAACTTTTCGAAACGAGTCGAAATCGAACCCACGAGCCTTTACGGTTTATACAGACGCTGTCACTACTCCACATTCAAAAAATCACTAATATGAAACCAGACAGGTATGTACTCGTAGGTACTTGTAAGTAGGGCACGCGTCGACAGTAATGCTATAATATATATTATGTAACCAACATATGTATGTATGTATGTCGGTGCAGGTCCCTACAACATAGCAACACTGTAACTTGTAATCCTAGCAACGTGTAAATTAGATTTAGTCGTTTTGTTATATTATGCTGGTGCTGTAGTGGAAGCTAAGCTATGTGTAGCTTATTTGGTTCAATAATGACGTATTTGCACGTTGCACTTGTTGATGTTGATGATGTCATTTATATTTGAATGAAAGGAGTCGCAATTAAAGCTTGTTTATCTCAAAGTCTTTCCGCTTACATTGACATATTTAACTAGTATTATTATGCATTTACGTCTTTGTTTCACTAAATGACCTGCTTCATGCACAAAACTAAAAGTCTTCCGAATAGGAATCGAACAAACAAGCATTGTGATTACAGTTAGACTTAAGTGTCTTAGGTAATAGGTATTCCTCTGGACTCTGACTAAATCTGCTGTATAACGCGTCAAGCAATGTTCATTTTAAAAAATAAGCCGCATATAGTTACGCTTCCACTAAGTATTCATCCTAAGCTATGACTAAAGTATTTATAACGTTGCTTCAAATCCACTGGTCCGCGTGGGAAGCATCCTTAATCTAGGCAGGCGTTATATATTACCCGCATGTAGCAAGATAAATAGCGGGAACGTAGTGTTAAGGCACACCGTTCCTCACGCTGAGCTTTGTTCTTAAATAGCGAGAAAACAAAATTGATTTATTCCTTCGGGTGGGAATCGAACCCAAAGCTGTCGCGTTTATAGTATCATAGATTGAAAATATTAAAAAATCATATTTACACAAGACAAGTCCAAGATAAATGTTTTAGAAAGGTATAACAGTTGCAATTATAATACAATAACATGCACCTTCGAGCTGGTCTGATGATGTGGAACTCATTATGCATATGCACTGAGGTCTGTCGTGGCGCAACAAGTAGTAGGTTCAATTCCCACTCGACAAAATAAAATATTTGATATTGTAACCCTTTATCTCAAACTACACTCAATGCCCAGAATTCGGCGGAAATTGTGAAGGTGTCTTAATGGGAACGAAGTCTCTGAACACTAGCTACCTTAACTTCCATTTGTCAGCATAGCTATGTGCGGGATACAGCGTAAAGCTAAAAAAAAACTTAAAACGTGTGTGTACGAAACTTAGCGTCTTAACTCTAGGTTGCCTCTGCCTACCCTGTTAGGTTGCCAGCAGTGTCTTAACACTACGGGAAACCTTACTCTGTTTACTTTTTTACATACCGAAAAACCTGATCATCTCCATATAAATATATAATCTCTTTAAGGCTGGCCGGTAAATTCTGAAGCGACACATGACAATCTAGGTTATGCAATGAAGTGTATGTCAGTGTGTCATTTTATCAATGGAGAAAGATAATTTTATTAGTGCCGCCCGCAATGTTGTATAGAGCAAGCGCAGTTTTCGATGTAACTTTGCTAGTAATATAGGTTTCATATCGTGTTGTGTATATATAGGTAGACATATAATAGTGAAGTGAGATAATATATTTTTGTGTAAGGTATGGGACGGTTTTCTATGTTTAGAAGTTCATATAGCATCTATATACATAAGTGATGTAACTCGAAAATTTCTAATCTGTGTGAATTTCCTATAAATATTTTAAATAAGTTTTTGTTAGTTCTTATCAAAATCAGAATTATTGAGTTAAAATATATTTATTGTTAGCATTTCATTAAGATGTTAAGTTTGTTCAATAATTGATAGAATTATTATAAAATAATTGTGTAATTAATATTCTGTGTTGTCAAATAATCAATTTCTGTAATTTGTATAGCAGAGTTATAGAAGAATTTCTCTATAATATTCTTCTCTATAATATATTACGCTATACGTTGTTCTCATACCAATTTTGACGTAATCAAAAAATAATGTATAACCTAATTGTAGCATGAACGATTTTTAATAAAAGTGAATGTAGATTCTACTTCATAAACATTTTTACTAGATCATTTTTCTTTATCCCGCACGTAACATGGTAGGCAAAGGAAAACTGAGAATCTAGTGTTAGGACAATCCAATCCTGTTAAGACACTTCCGTTCCCCATTATTCTGGAGGCATTACATATGCGGAACTCAACGCCGCGCTTCGCCTCGTTAACAGAACAAAATATTTCATTCCCCAAATATGTCTCGAACCTATAACCGTCGCGTTTATAGTTGCACGCTTGTGCTCCTGCGCCAGAACAGCCTCATGTTAGTGATTTATTAGGTATTTGGGTTCTCACTGCCTATCCTGTTATATGCACAATGGCAAAAAAATATATAACAGCTAAATGAATCTATTAAATTTGTGTTTACAAAATTGAACATATTAATTCCATTTGGTAATAAATATTTATAGCACTTTGAACGAACCCTTCCATTAGGCAAAGTACCTACAAGTTGGATATCAGAAACTTCATATTAAAATGAGTTTTTAGGACATTATGGCGCAGTGGCACGCATGTGACTGTACAAACGCGTCAGTTGTGGGTTCAATACCCACTAACAGAGGTCACATATAGAGGAAGTGAATTACTCAACATTTATATTTACTTCGGTTTGAGTTCCACCACTCAACACGCATTGCTTCAATAATTAACCGGAGAGTAGGGAACGGAAGTGTCTCAATGAGGAACGGAGTGTTTTAACACTAGGTTTTCAGTTTCTCTCTGCCTATTTTGCAATGTGCGAGGATAGTATTAAATATTCGTGCATCTTCCTGACCAATTATCATTAAGTAACCCTGTTTATTTAACTTAATCAGAGAAACTTCTTTTAATATAAGAATTTTATTATTGCTAAGAAAAATCTCAGTCAACCTATATAAATCAGACATCGCCTTTTAAATACCTCTTTCAAAGTGAAAGTGGGGAACTGAGTATCTTAAACATAAGCTCCTTCTTTCTACCCCGCTACATGCGGGATGTAGCGTGAAGCTAAAAAATATTAATTTGTTTCATATTGTTCCAGAACCAGCCATGAAGATGAAATAATAGGAAATCTGATGACAGTTCGTTTGTGAGTTGACATAAGCATCGAGATGGCATCGTGCCTTAGTGGCCATTTTGGCCCCAACCAAGACTACACCCCAGTGGCGGAGTTCTACGCCGACAAGTCCGTGTTTGTTACAGGTGGTACCGGGTTCATGGGGAAGGTGAGGCCATTTTATGATAATAACCATCCTTTGTTCTAAGAATTAGATTAGTTAAATTAATGGTGCGTGGTCTAACATTATGGTCCCCCTAGTTACCCTGCTATATGCGGGATACAGCTTGGAGCTGAAAGAATAAATATTTTTACTAAGAAAAATTTATTCCTCAGGTGTTAGTCGAAAAACTATTAAGAAGTTGTCCAAAGATCAAAAAAATATATTTGTTGATGAGGCCGAAGCGTGGTCAGGATGTCGCCTCCCGTCTCACCGAACTAACACAATCTCCGGTAAGCTTGAAATATTTTTTTTAAATTACCTAGACTTTTTTAAAGGACTACTTTTTTCCTGCGGCTTCGCCCGCATGCAACTTACAGTATATGACACATGACACATTTTAAGTGCCCGAGGCAAATGTGAAAGCAGGTTCAGGAGGTTACAGCATAGAGTGTTCCTGGATGAACAGACTAAAATATTTTTTCAATTCAACCGGTAGTTCCTGAGGTTAGCGCGTACAACCAGAATAAACTGTTGAGCTTGAAGCTGAAACTGAAACTAGTCTACGCCACTCGATCCCCACTCAACGAAATGAAATATTTTACATTTTCAATTTTTCCATTTCGTATCGAGCGCGGCGTTAAATTCCGCCGCTCAACACGTATATACCATTAAATTCGGCGGAAACTGGAAAGCAGAGTGTTTTAACATTAAGTGTCCTCCGCTTACACTTCTCTAGGGGAAACGTGAAACTTTAGTTGTAGTTTTACAATCGTAGAAAGTTATAGTTTTGTACTTAACTAGGAAAAAAAGGTCGCGTGATTGCCGACGCTAAGTGGATTTTTTATGACTCTAACATTCATCGATTTTCTTAACATTACTAGTGGCATGTGGCGTTCAAAATATATATTTTTTTAACCAATTTTTAAAAAAGAGGTTATCAGTTTGACCTGTTGAAATTAAAAGTCAGATTGGAACGATTCCTAATTAATCAAGTACATTCATTCCTATTTGGAAAACAGTTTAAGTTCTATCAATATCGGTTTAGCAGTTTTTAATATATGAGAATCCACATTTATATATGTATGTATGTGCATTTCATACAACATTTTTGTCTTGACAGCTCTTCGAGACATTAAGGAAAGAACGGCCTCAGGAACTAAACAAGATCATACCAATAGTTGGCGACATAACTGAACCGGAACTAGGCATCAGTCCCCCAGACCAGGCCATGCTGTGTCAAAAGGTGAGAAGCGGTGGTAGAGAGTTCGAAATTTGCTCAACCCAATATATACTAATACTCTTTATTTTTACTTTTATAGAAAACGTATAAGCAATTTTGTTTAACTTTTCTAAAAAGTATATTTCTTTCCTAAGCGTGTTCCACTTAAAAAATATAGAACTTAAATACAATATTATATAAAAAATCTTTTTCGTCTCATATTTGTTGTTCATTTCAAATGTGTACATACAGCCGCAAAGTTAAGTTTGTCAACTTTTGTAACATGATGATCCCCATACCATATATTTCTAAATTGGCAAAAAATGAAGAATTGAGTGTCCTATCACTAAATTCTCTAAGTAGCAAATATACCATGTATGACAGCAAATATATAAAAATAATATATTTTTCATCAGGTATCGGTTGTATTCCATTCGGCGGCGACGGTGAAGTTCGATGAGAAATTGAAACTATCGGTCACAATAAACATGCTGGGCACGCAGCAGCTGGTGCAGCTTTGTCATCGTATGCTGGGCTTGGAGGTGAGTGCTGTAAATGAAATCTTTGATTTTCGTCATTATTACACATTTGAACATAATGAAACATAACTATGTTAAGAGTATCACACATTTTTTGGTCACTCGCCACTCAGGACGCCTTGTCTCTAGAACTCTGCGGAGAATAGAGAACGGAAATGGCTTAATGGGAACGGAGTGTTTTAACACTAGATTCCCATGTACCCTGTTATCTCCGTGTGAAGCTAAAAAAAATTGCTTATATCCTTCATCAATAAATAGGCTATCCAACACAAGATTTTTTCCAGTTCAGTTTCAGAACCAGAAGTTCCTGAGATTATTGAATTCAAGCCACAAACTCATCCACTTTATAATATTAGCATAGATTATAGAAAATATATAATTATTTATTTATTAAGGATACGTGCAAGAATAGTTGCTTTACATAATCAATATTTATTATATAAAATTCGCCACGCTGAAGTCTAACTGTCTTTAGTTAAGTCGTTCAATGTCGTCGCAACTCATGTTTATGTATGTATGTATCTGTGACCGTATATTTGAAACTGACTGACTGACTATATGGATTATTTAAAAAATATTTCATTTATAATAGTATACATTTTTGAGGCCTTCGTAGTGCAGCGGTTCGACGTGTCACTGTAACACGACTGGTTGCAGGTTCGATTCCTGCTCGAGGAAATGAAATATTTAATTTTCAATTTTTTGCTCTACACGTAGTAACAAAGCAAAGCGCGGCGTTGAGTTCCTCTGCTCACGCACAATGATTACAGAACTCAGTCGACAGTGGGAAACGAAAGCGTATACTAGGTTCCCAGGTTCCCTCTGCCCATCCTGCTATGTGCAGGTTACAGCGTGAAGCTAAAAATAAATTATATTTTATTATCATTATATACAAACATGAGGGGCGCCACTGAGCCACGGTTAGCATCGTTCTCTGTATTATTTTACGTTTTAAAAATTAAATAAGAGTTCATAGTCAGTAAAAAGAAGACAACTGTTGGAAGATACCAAGATACACGACATATATTGTGGATACGGACAAATAACCAGTGAAAAACGTTTTATTGTGAAAACAAAAAACAGACCGTTAGTGTGATTTCTTGTATGGCATTTTCAAAAAATACGACATCTAAAGTGACCAAACTCGTGAAATTGTGACTAGTGCAAACTAATTATAGATTTTGTGGGTGAAAAAAGGAAAAACATAAATATATAAAGAACCTTTGTTAAAAACTTGCAAAATAAGCAAACTCATTTACGTAACTAACGCCATCTCTTAGAAGTAACAAGAAACAAGTTTACGACTCAATGATAAAGTTTGTTATTGGATTACCAGATTGAAATCGAGCCACAAGAGGTCGCTACTAGACAGAAGACATAACACAATACATTATATTATATTTTATTACTCTCAATTCTCAAATTAAGAAAAAAAATAAACATGGAAGAAGTCTTAAGTGCGTTACGGAAAATTCAGAAAGAACTAGATGAACAGAAAACAATGATTTTAAAGAACGGAGAAAAAGTAACAGAGCAAATTACACAAAATATTGATAGTATACTAGACGAGAAATTTAAATGCTGGGAAGAAAAGTACGAGAATCTCAAAGTTAAGCTGGATAGTCAAGAAAAGAGGTTATATTTCTTGGAAAAACAATCTAGACAAAGAAATATAATTTTATTCGGTCTGGAAGAAACTGAATCATCATACTCAAACTTGGAAAACACCTTAACTAGTTTTATTAACAAGTACTTAAACGTAAAAGTTGATCAGAGGGACATACAGGAAGCTAGAAGGATAGGCAAGAAAGGAGATAGACCTAGACCAATAAAAATAACACTGTTAACACTGGGAATAAAAATAAATATACTAAAACAGAAAAAAGAACTTAAAAATACTACATACTATATAAAAGAAGATTACCCAGAGCATATCTTAAAGAAACGGAAAGAATTACAAGAGCAAGTGAAGATTGAAAAAGAAAAAGGAAACTCAGTAATCATTGTCTACGATAAATTAAAAATTCTTAACAAAAACCCGAATTCCCAAACCAAAACCAAAAGAATGCTTTCCAGTTCACCAGAAAGTGGCCACAACAATGAACCAACCAAAAAGAACAAGACTAGAAGTAACTTAAACCGATCGTCCAGCCTTGCTGAGGGGCCAGTAAAACAGGGTCTATTAAACTTCCTTAGTGGTAAAAACTCAAACTACTCCTCAAAGAAGCTTGAAAATACAAACAACGTCTTGTAGGCATCAACACTCCCCTCCCACATAGAAAAAAAAAAAAAAAAAAAACAATTAAC
>HE671594.1:19192-37804 GCA_000313835.2 Heliconius melpomene melpomene | reverse complement strand
TGTCATTCAACACGTAATGTCTCTATGGTTGGGTGGTGCGGGAGAAAAAGAGTGTTAACACTAGGCTTACCCTCTTCCTACTCTGCCATACGTAGAAGCTCTAAAAAATTAAAAATTAGAATAAATCGGTTCCTTTCAGATATCCAAGCATTAGGTATATCTTTAAGTAAATGGACTATTAACTGATTGTTTATTGAGATTTAACATTTTTTAAATATTTTTTTATATATTTAGTAACATTATAAAGTTCAAGAATTCGTTTGGTTTCGAACGTTCTAACGTCAAGAAGTGTAAGTGTAGGTTCTAATTATTTTAATCAACAATTACTTATTACCATTCGACCAAGCGGGCGAAGCCGCATGTGAGAGCTAGTATTAAATATATGTTCATTTCTGTCTCTCTTGTGTTGCGTTTTAAAACATCGTCATATAAAACGAAGGCACGACCTAATTCCATAATGTGATGTAGTGTTTAAGTTCTGGGTCATCTTTCGTTCAGCGACTAGGTATTTACCGTTTCTAATGGAGGGCGTGGGTTTTCTTACTTTTTCCATGAATAGAGGATTGCTTTGGAGAAAGCTGGCTTCTTTAATTTTTACATTTTATACTGTAGGTACCAGTAACTTTGCAGGACTGTAAAGAAGTTAAATAGAAAATTGAGTTTTTTTATGGTATTCCAAGTACTTTAGTGAGACCGCAAGTTGAGTGGCAGAACTCAACGACGCGCTTTGCCGCGTTACCAGAACGGAGTAATGAAAATATTAAATACTAGCGACCTCCTCGCGGCTTCGCCCGCTTAAATTACGTAATTATTCATTCACTAATCTGCATTACTCTGTTTACTTAATTATAATATAATTCTATAAAAACCTATACCTATATTAAAAGTAACTAAAGCGTCAGTGAATTCAATAAAAGAATTATTTTAGTAATTTTGTCGAACAACATCCTTTAAAATGATATAACTTTTTTATTTATAATCCACTGAAATAAAACAAATACGGGAAATAAGGGAAGCACAATAGTGAAAACTTTCTGGGATTAACTAATGCACCTACCATATCATACCATACCATAAAATACCATCAATATCTTTTTTATTATATATCTTCCATATACATACACCGGTCCATTACAATTTTATTATTAGTATCGAATAATCATTCATTAGAGTTCATGATTCGTAGAATTCATTTCCTCAATTGGATATCGAACCCTCAATCTGTCGTCTATAGGCTCTTGTGCCCGGCGCCACGACAGGCCTTTGACCTCTGATGACTGTCATTGCATCAAATCTAAAAAATAACTTAAATTAGAAAAGTTAGATTCATAGAATGCTTGAGATAGCTCTGACCGGAATCTACAGCCCTAGTAGAAAAATGGACCGGACCATCTATCACTAAAATAATTTTACAATTCGTATCAGTAGTTTAGGAGATTAACGCGTTTAAACATACAAATACTTTAACTTTATAATATTGGTATATATATGGTTTTGAAAGATGATTAATAATGTGAAATGCTTGAAATGCCAGTATGCTGGTATCATTCTCACATAATTAAATTGTTGTCTAGACATCTAAGTCTCTACGTTTCTCATAAGCATAGAGCAATTTAAATATGAATTGCCTTTTTTTAAATTTTACGCTGTTCCCAGTATATAGCATAGCAGGGAAGGCAAGGGGGAACCTAGTATTAGTATACACACCTCCGTTCTTCGTTTTCTGCCCAAGTGACGGAGCTTAACGCCGCGTTCGGTCTTGTTACCAGAAAAACCAGAGCGAGGAAATGAAAATAACCTATTATTCCGCAGTAACACTGCACAATGAAGGCTTCAATTTAGTAATGTTACTTTTTATATCATAGTATACACTTTACAAATTTAATAAATAAGTTGTATAACAGTCTCTAATAAAAAAATAATAAATCAAAAAAATCGTAAATCTTTTATACGATGGGAAGGCGATGTTCCATTCTGTTACATTGTTTATGAATAATAACTATAATTTAAAAAAACAAAAAAAAAATGAAAAAAAAAACTAAAAAGAAATAAATAGAATGGTTTTATAAAGAAAAATATAATACAATCTTTTGTATTGTTTAACTTTAATAAGTATGCTTCTTTTGTTTAAACATTATAAATATGTAAACGATAATTTTAGTCTAGATATAGGTATAATAATGATATTATAACTCATTGCTGTCTGTACATGGATGATACATGAGAAAATTATCAACGAAATAGTTATTTCCCAAAACAATTATTTTAAAATTTTTGTGCGTTTGTCGGTTTGCATGTGCGTTGTGCACGCTAATCCCAGAAAGGACTTAAGCATTTTTTTAATTTTTATTATTATTTTATTTATATATGTTAAACACTTTCGTTACTGACTGAATGACATACAATGGAGAGCCGGAACAAAGCAGCGTAGAACGCTGAACTTCGGCTTATATGTAGAGTGCGAAATGTTAGGGGGAAGCGCTAAGAGAGGATTCCAAGAGTTTTGTAGAGAATGACTTTTTCTAGAGGCTCCTAATATTCTATGAAAATGTCATATGACGTCTGTATATCCTTATCTTGTAACTTATTTCTTTTACATTGTTTCTTCAAATTTTCTTCGGTTCTAAATTTGACTGTTTGATTGTTTGTTTGTTTGTTACGTGATTACATCGTCAATGATATTTAATTAATTTTATGATCCTTTTTTTTTGGTTCATCATACTTCAGCGGTGGTAATATTTAATTCTCATAAAAATTAAATCAGTTTTTGAAAATAGTTTTATTCTTTTCAAAAATATTATTTTTTTAGCTTCACGCTTTATCCCTATCAGAAGTAGTGAGAGACTCTTTCTCCACATCCACTGTCATCAACCTCTTCATACATGCCCTCCGGGAGGTCCTAGTATTTATTAAGTGACTTTCCTCTACTATGATTGATATAAAAAGATTCTAATCTAAGAAAAAATCTCTCAACAGGCTCTGGTCCACGTGTCCACGGCATACTGCAACTGCGAGAGGGAACGCGTAGAGGAGACGGTGTACGCGCCGCCCGCCCATCCTGAGCACGTGGTGACGCTGGTACAGACGCTGCCAGATGACCTGGTCGATCGAATCACACCGGACTTAGTGGGTAAGTTCGAAGTTGCATTATATTTAGAAAAAGGGCAAGGTAAGACAATAAATGGCGTTAAGTTCCGCCTTCTAACACGGGATATCTTAATTTAGCCGCAAAGTAGTATAATTGAACTGCGAGTAAGATTTATAATTTAAACATTTTTGAAAACAATAAATGTTTCACTAGTTTAATGAGATGCTTAATTTTAAAAAAAAGGATTTATTTCTCACATTAATATTATTCTAGTATAAATAGCTTTGAATATAAACCTACTACCTCTAACTTACAGGCGACAGACCCAATACGTATACATTCACGAAGGCGTTAGCAGAGGACATGCTCATCAAGGAATGTGGGAACCTTCCTGTGGCCATCGTCAGACCGTCTATCGGTGAGTTGGTAGATTTCAGTAGGGATATGGTAGAAATGTGGAAGTATTTTTGGGAGGCAAATTCTTACTTCTCTATATAAAATATAATTATGCCAAATCTCATACTACCCCACATTTCCGTAAAAAGGTGTACAAGGTTTTAAATCATATTATATCAACTTCAAGCTGTATTCTCCATGCAGCACGGTTGGTAGAGGGAACCTAGTGTTAAGACACTCCGTTCTCCACTTCCCGCCGAATTATTCTAGGAATTGCGTGTTGATTGGCACAATTGAACGCCTGGCTTTTGCCATGGTGCCTGAGCGAAGAAATGAAAATATTAATAAACAATAATAACAACCGTCGCGTCGTAACGCTACGACGGCCTTGAAAACAAAGTTTTTGCTCCACGTATTATTAATATTATTTATTACTTGTAAAATTTTAATATATCTAAAACTGGCGATTATAGAATAGCAGACGTTTGTTAAAACTTAAAAATATATTCTATAAGATAACACAGCTAATGTAATTAATAAGCTATTGATAATGTAATATTTAATTCTTTATCAATTTACACTGTCTTGTGATATCAGGTGGCAATGGCAATGGGATTTTTTTATGAAATGTAAACACTTTTGACGTCTGTAGTTTTTATTGGACTTTTTTCTTTATTATAGCTAGTAATTTTTCTGCTGGTTAAAGAAACATTCGAAACAATCAGCTTCACTTGCTTTCCCGCGTAGCAGAGTAGACAGTGGGAACCAAGGAAGGTTCTCTAACCTTAGACAGGTTCCCTTTGAGACCTAGAGTTTTAGCACTCTTAGCAAAAATATGCGTATCTTATATAATTCTATATCTATATATGGACCGTTTATTTTGAGAGTGGTGTAAGTCCATTTTCTTTTGTTTCGAGAAAATTAAAGGTTAATATGTCGATGATTATGCAATTTCATTTACCGACCGATTTTAAGTTGTTCAAAACATGAGTTTTTTTTTTGAGAAATTATACACGGACTAGTTGTATATAAAAGAATTATATTATATTAAGCATGAATTACGTGATAGCTCATTTTTCTCAAAAATGGACTTACACCACTTTCAAAATAAACGGTCCATATATAAAATCGAAAGGTCACTCACTCATCACGAAATCTCAGAAACTACATGTGCTAGGAATCTCAAATTTTGCATAGGAGTTAGTTATAGGACGTAGGTGCTCGCTGAGACGGGAATTTGCAATATTCGACTTCTAAGGGGTTGTTTTTGGGGTCGAAAGTTTGTATGAAACTTCGTTACTACAAATGCTAGGAGTCTCAAATTTTGCATAGACGTCACTAGGACGTAGTCATGGAGACAGAAATTAATAATAACATAGTTCAGGCGGGTGAAACCGCGAGCGGGCCCCTAGTATAATATAAAAAATATCTTCCGATACTGACTGACTTCACTGACAGACAATGCACGAGAAGTTTAGAAAGTTGGAAATTGATTGGGGAATGTAGAGAGAACTAAGAGAGGATTTCTCACAAATCCATCGGTAACGGGGAAAAAAGAGATTTTGCCATTTTACGTCTCAAATTCCGCGAAAATAACGATGGGGGCGACGACTAGTCCCATATATTCTTCATTCTGTGAACCATATTTAAAGAATGCGATATTTTTCTCCAACAAAAACAGTTTACCGAAATATTGACTGAAGCGGAAATTTAAATTACGTCATTGCATTTGAACTTCGATAAGATAATACTTTTCTAATACATTGATATTTTTATATACTTATGAATCATTAAAAAGAATTAGGAATTCAAGTGATATAATCGTGTGTCATACGATTCTTATCATTGTTTATCATTACACTTTAAGTGGTCTTAAGCCGATTATTGATAAATATGACTTGTATGGTTTATTGGTTTGTTGGTTCGATTTTTGTCGTATTTTTCAAAGCTCACTGTATCTCGCATACCTATAGCAGGAAAAGCAGGGGGACCCTCGTCTTAGGTCAGTCCGTTCTTCTCACCCATACCCATGTTGAGTGAGTTTAGTGAGTTCGATTTCCACTCGAAGAAATGAAATATTTAATATGTTAATTTCTTCACTCTGATATCGAGGCAAAGCACAGACGACAGACGCAATACCTCCAGAATTCGTCGGAACATGGATGGATGATTAATACTAGGTTCCCTCTGCCTCCCCAGCTGTGAGCGAAATACAGTGTAAAGCTTGAGAAAAAAATATCCGTTTAAAGTAATTCAGGTATTTTTTTTATTTATCTTTTTTGCTAATGATAAACATTGACACAATAACATAATTATTCGTCCAATATTATCGTAAAAGCATGATTTATCAGCTGTCATCTGTGTCTGTGTCACGCGACAAAGTGCACACAGATAACGAAAATTACACGGACGATATCTCGATTATGACGAGTTTGCAGTTTTAATCGATACGATAAGATTATAAAAGGTATTTTTAAGCTTACCTATAAAATAATTAATTAACAAATATATTATATTAGCTTCACGCTGTATCCCGCATCCCGCACCCCGCACAGGAGGGTAGGCAGAGGAAACCTAGTGTTAAGACACTCCGTTCCCGATTTTCCATTGAGTGGCGGAGTTCAATGCTGCGCTTTGCCTCGATACTAGATCAAAGAAATGAAAATATAAATTTAAATAAATATTTCATTTCCTCGAGTGGGGATCGAACCCACAAATAGTCGCGTCTCACACTTGTGCCCATGCCCCACGACTGGCCTCAGGCCTAAAATAATAATTATTATCATCTTGAATGACATTTTACTCGCGTTGACGATGACGCAGAAAGCGAAAACTTTCTTCCAGATAGCAGGGAGAAGGAATGTTGTGTTAAGACACTCCGTTGCCCCTTTTTTTCCCTCACTCAATCATTAGAGACAAAACAATAAATAATGAACAATTGTATCAATGATATTATGAAAACTGAAACTATTGTATTCTATTCTCGAATTCCTCAGATATATTTATCAACACATTAGTTTGTTTGTAAAAGGTTAAAATATATAAACACCGTTGACAATGGATTAGAAAATTGTATTGTGTGTAGCTTCACGCTTTATCCCGCATATAGCGAGATAGGCAGAGACAATCTAGTGTTAAGACACTCCTTTCTCTACTTTTCGCCTAATTATTCGACATCGAGACATCGGAGCGGGAAAATGAGAATATTTTCTTTTTTTATCTTACTCACTACGCAAAAAGCTAAAAAAATATCTCTATAATTTTTTTACCTATCTCATATGTATATTGATTATTTTAACTTTCTAATTTTTATTCCTTTATCACCAGTACTATCTTCTGTCCGGGAGCCTGTCAAAGGATGGGTGGACAACTGGAACGGCCCCAACGGTATAATAGCGGCGGTCGGCAAGGGCGTGTTCCGCACGATGCTCGGCACCGGCACGAGGGTAGCGGATTTGGTTCCCGTCGATACAGTCATCAATTTGATGATTGTGTGCGCTTGGCGGACTCATTTGAGACGGTAGGTTTAGTTTAGAGTGTTTTAAGTATTAACGGTGAAAAAATAGTATCTGTGCTCTCGAGATTGTATAAGTAAATGCAAAGTAAGTACAAATGGTACAACCATTTGTATGTAAATTTTAAGTACAGTACAGTAATAAGCAAATAAAATAAAAAAAATGAGGCATATGGCGAACTTTAGTTCGCCGATAGGACATCGAACTCACAACCACACATAAAACACTCCGTTCTCGTTAAGACACTTCCGTTCTCCACTTTCCGCCGCAATTCTGAAGATATTGCGAAACTTAATGCAGCGCTTTGTCTCGTTACCAGAGCGAGGATATGAAAACGTTTCATTGCCCCGAGTATGAATAGAACCCACAACCTGTCGCACGTTTATGGTACGACGACGATAGGCCTTATTGACAATTTAAGAATTCAAATAAAACAAATATAATTAAATGCTTCCAGAGGTGACGGTGTGGTAGTGTACAACTGCTGCACCGGACAGCAGAACCCGATCACGTGGCAGCGCTTCGTCAAAACCAGCTTCAAATATATGAGAAAACATCCTTTTAGTGAGTCTTATATATTCAGATATTTTTATTTTGTGAGGAAAGTTGGGAGAAAATGATGGTATATTATTCTATTCCTACTCTTTTAGAAAAGATATTTAAAATTTGAACGTAAAGAAATTTGAACCCGTGTCTCTTGGAGATCGTCCAAGCGATCTAATTAAGATTAAGTGCACCGCCACCTCAAGTCAACCAAGTCCACGAGTCAAGTCTAAGTCCTCAAGAGACCACGAGTATGGGGTATGAGCTAATCTCGTAAAAAAAAAAAGGCATGACAACCAAGCTTGGAGTATCACTAGCTATAGGCTTATATCGTCAGCCAATCTAACTCAAACAACACGCATATAAAAATATATGAAAAATCTTATTTGTTATAATTATTATAGTGTTGTAATTCTCACTTCCAGGTGAAGTAGTGTGGTACCCCGGCGGTGACATCACTAGCAACCGTTTGAAACACAACACTCTGTCTCTCCTCCAGCACAGAGCTCCGGCCGTCTTCATCGACCTCGTCTCCAAGTTGTCTGGGAATAAGCCTATGTGAGTGTGGCGTTATATTGATCTTTTTTCCTATTTTCTGCTAGGATCACAATACCACTCTTAACACTAGGTTCCCTTTTCCTTCCCTATCCCTAAAAACATAAATAATAAGCAAATATTCTCTTTTAACAGGATGATGCGAGTGCAAAACAAACTGGAAAAAGCTTCGGCATGTCTAGAGTATTTCACGACACGTCAATGGGCATTCGCCGATGATAATGTTCAGGAGCTATGTACGTACCTATCGCCCGAAGACAGACAAACATTTGACTTTGACGTGACGAATATAAACTGGGACGCCTATATAGAGTCCTACGTGTTGGGAATAAGGAGGTTTCTGTTCAAGGAGAGTCCAGAAACATTGCCCAGGTCCAGGAAGTTACTGCGGAGGTGAGTTTTTATCCCAAAATAATGAAGGTATAAAATTTTTAGTATTATTTTGTTTTATAGTAGCCTTGAGGTAAAATGCTTGTACTTTTAGTAGATTTATCTTGTTATTCTCTAAAGGTAGCTCAACGCACATTTTTTTATCAAATATAGTGGTAATGTTTAGTAAATTATAGAGTACTTACTTAACTTAATTCGAATATTTTGCTTTAGTAAAAACAAATGTGTACGTTAAAACAATATTCAGACATTTTTGAAATGTATCAATTTTGAGCTAGTTTTTCATTGTATTTAATGAGTTTTCATGTCGTGTGGGGTAACGATTCTATTTTAACACATCTTTTAGCTGTCGTTGCATTTTTGTAATATTTTTATATATACGGCGTTATTTTTTTTAAACCAAATAAAATAATTAAAAATTTAATAGCACACTGTACGAGCATTAAAGTTACTAAATGTCATTATATAAAAAATAAGATATGAGATAAGAGACAATAATGCTTTTTTCTGTTTTCAGATTACGCATAGTGCACGTTCTAACTCAAGTGGTCACCGTCTTCTTCCTTTGGAGATTTTTGTTCAGTCGTTCAAACGCATTGCGAAATATATGGCGTCGGATAATCGACTTTTTAACGCGAGCCGCAAGACTTTTGGCCATCGCCTGATGATGTAAAAAAAAAATAATAAAAAAACATCACATAACTAGGAACGCTTCCAGAATATCCTCTTTTGACGTTTCTTCCTTTCACGCTGACGTTAATGGCGTAAACACCAATAGTTAAGTTTAGTTCGTTTAAGCTTCACGAAGCTGTTGGATCGCTTCGCCGTTTACATTTCGACTGCCAGCTGCCACTTTGATTTTGACAGTGACATCTGTCAAATCGACATGCGCAACGTCCAGTTGACAGTGACACTTGTCACTCGATGTCGAGATGACAATTTTGAAGCGCGTTCCGATTAACGAGTGGTAGGCGTTAGTTTTTTAATAAAATGTTAAATAATTCCGTACGTTTTGTATCACAGCTCAATATGTTAACAGAAATGATAAAGTTCAAATTTCATAGTTATAATGTTATCGATGAAACAACTTAGATAATTAAACTGCCTTATTTTAAAACGCATACAAATGACCTAGTGTATCGTTTGTTAATACCAAATGGCGGTCTCTCAGTTATTTCCGTACTAATGACGAAATTGATAGTAACTGCAACCTGTATCTTAATAAGAACGATATATAGAGAGAAATCGAGTTAATACTTTTTCTGCGATTTTAGCTAGTTGTTTTAACATGCTGTGGGTATTTTTTTGTTTTTTTTTTTGATAATTTAGTGAGTTTAAAAACGTTTCCAATCCCGCCATTTTTTCTCTTTGCAATTGGAATGATTCTAGAAGACTTTAAAACATTGCTAGTGTAAAGTTAGTGAATTTATTTATAATGAAAATGTTAGTGAAATTTTTTCAGCGATTCTTTTTCTATAAATTGGAAACAAACGCTCAAAATTTAGCAGTTAACGTGTTATGAAATAATTAATAATTCCAGATGTTATTGTTTGTATATAAATTTGGCATAGTAGAAAAAAAATAGATGAAATATTATGTGAGATTTTTAGTGTGGCGACACTTTGAATAAAAATAGCTTTTACAATTTTGTGTGAATCCTGAGCGATTAAATGGTTTTTGCATACAGTATGCAGATTTTTTTTGAATTGTAGCTTTAGATTTCTTTATTCAAAGAAATTGTAAAGATACAAATAACATTAGAAAACTATATAATTCGATGTTATATAACAAAACATCATTACAATATTAAAATAAATAATTTTGTGTAAAAAATTACAATATCCTATATTTATAACAAAATGGAGCCTACTTTAATTTTAAATGTTACCATTCGTAAAAGTAAACTATATGGCTCCTAATTTATTAATAGTATTACCGTCTTTGTAATTGTTTTATTAAACAGTACTCTTTCTTAACAATATAAAATTAATAATTAATCAAAATAAAAATTGTAATAAATCAAAACTTTATTATTTATCTTTGAAAGTTGTCATTACCAATATTTTGACATTAGATATTAAATATGGCGTTTGATGCCATTTTATTTAATTTGTTCCATTTCATGACGCTTCCTTAGTAATAGTTAATTAGTAAGATATTTATTTTGTTTTTAAAAAAATAATAATTTATTGATTTCCAATTTTATTTATTTCAACTTAACGCTAGATATAATTCAATGATTAAATATTTTAGGCGAAGTCATAACTAATATAACGTAAAATGGGATTTTTGGTATGAAACAGTTCGAGTAAGAGTTTATGTTGATATTAGCTTCTTTACATGTTTTCATATCCATTAAATTGCGGGGGATTCTTGAAATTTTTAACCCCTATTTTCCAAACATACTTGTGTAGTCTTCCTTTTTTATACGATTTGTCATTTTCATGATAGTATTATTATGAAATATAGTACCAACTCTGTAAACAATTGTAATATTTAATTATAATCTAATTTATTGAGCTTTTCTGTTCTGTATCTTTAGTATATGGTACACTGTCTCTCTTATCTCACTAAACAAAAGAAAGTTTTTATGTAAGTACATTCGTGTATAAAATATATTAAATAAAATCAGTTTATTTCATAATAATATTATCAATAGCTTCCATTATTTCATTAGGCGAATAAATTTTCTAATTCAATCTAAACTAGACGTGGATATATATATTATCTATAGTTGAAAGGTCGCGTGACCATAGATTTTTGTCAGTTAGTGAATCTAGATAATATATTCGGGAAAATTGAATAAATCTTGAAAATTGTTACTTCAACGTGAAATACCCACACAATATTGTAAGCTCTACTGTTAAGTAATGCCTAAGTTTCTTTGTGATTTCAACCAAACGCTATGGAATTTAGGATATACTTAAAAATCTATAATGAATAGTAATAAAAAAAGTTTATTTCAAAAGTGCTACAATGCTTCATTCAGTCTTTAGTCAAAACTAACATTTCATAATCATTCTTGAGCATAAGAATATGGCGTTAACAATGACAATGTCATTTTGACGTTTATTATTGTTTATCGTCCTTCATTCCATAGCATTGGTGTCTACTTGATAAGCCTAACGCATGCTTTCAATCTCGGACTGTCGCGGTGTCTGTTATTTTATATATCCGCAACGCGTACACAAACTTAGCTGCCATTAATTTTAATCGATTTTCATGGGTTTAATCGATATTGGAGCGATTGTATTCTTCACATTTTCGAGCTTCCGGTTTGGTTGTACTCTTTCTCTTCTCTCTCATTAAAATTACTGCCAGTGTTACCAGTTTTTGTTGATTTTCGCACCAAATTAATATTAATAAACTATTAAGACCGGAAGTTATAAATCGAAATATGAAGAAATCAGTGTTATGTAATTATTAAGTTATTGTTATACGTTTAAACGTCCCGAGATACATCGCATCGCGCTTGGTCGTAGTAACTGATAGTGTATAATAAATGATTCCTAAACGCGAGTTTGTGATTTCATTTCTTGCTTGTAAGTATATATGTAAATTTTGAAAAAAAACTAACTTTTAAAAAAATACAACGTCTTTCAGTTTGTTCTAGTTATGCTTTTTGTATTGCGAGAGCGAGCGTTTACTGTTATGTATGTATATAGAATTTAGTTACCTCAAGGATCTAATGAAGCGGAATTATGTTTTTCGTGTGTAGTTACTTGAAGTGTTTCGGCGGTTTCTTAACGAATGGACGCGTTTTTTTAGCTAAATTAACACAATACTTATAAATACAATTACAAAAGCTTTTCAATATGTAACATACATTATAATCTGTGTAAATCAATTGTACTTCAGTGTTGCCATTGTACGCCGAAACGAGATTGCGCGCGTTCGTTCGGAAACCGCTTGAGGATATGCTTTAATATAAAACTTTATTTCGCTTAGACGCCAGCGGTTTATAGTAATATAATGGGAATCCGTAAAATGGAATGTTAACTTAGTGACGGGTGGAGTAATGCTCAATGTTTGATAGTCCACGTCTCGATTTAGTTAGGCCTAAACAACGGCCTCTACAGATAAAATACTAAAATTAAATTTCAATTATTAAATAAATAACTTGTTTATTCTATAGATTTTTTAAAAATTGCAATAGATAATGAAATAAAGTATGGCAACATTCAATAATAATGTTAGAGTGAGACAGCACTACCTAGCTAGAGCGGGACGGGGATAGTCCGAAGGCAGCCAACGTGTCTCGGTGATAGGACGGTATATACATGGGGGGTTAATTTATTATTCCATATATATTAAAATAAAAGGATGTAAAGTTTGATATGTTTTATTTTTAAACCTGAGGTATATTTCATAATATTTTGTTTAAATTTTAGCATCCTACAGTATCCCGCATATAGAGGGTAGGCAGAGGAAATCTAGTGCTAAGAACTTAAGATCACCCCGTTCCTCAATTTCCGCATAATTTCTGAGACGTTACGAGTGAGAATTGAACCCACAACCATTGCGTTTATAGGTCGACGCTTAGCTTAGCTCCCTACGCTTAGTTAGTTAATTTATTTACATAAACAATAAAACTACGTGTTTTACTTTTATAAAACGTTTATTTAAATAATTTAAAATATGAAACAGTGCATTCGTGCAATATCAAAATACTACAAAATTGAGTAAATATAAGGAATTTTAATTAGATAAAATTAATCGGTAATAACCCCGCCTGTAGGAACTTCTTCCTTTTTAGGTTGTTTACTTTCATAGTCTTGTTCGTCACATCTAAAAAATATGAATTAGACAAAAATAAGTTCAAATACAGGAAAATAAAAATAATTTTAGCCTTTAGCTTCACGCTGTATCCCGCGTATAGCACCCTACTATAGCTAATATAATAGATAATAATTAAATACTTACTTCTCCAATGGTGGGCACAGGAAGTGCCTTATATTCCTCGGCATAAACGTATCGCTTTGTACTATACACACGTCTAGAGCATAATCCCGAAATTCTCGTATAATATCATCATCGACTGGAGGACCTATTCCTGGTACTGCATAAACTTGGATTATCTGGAAAATTGGAAACATTGGACCATTCGCGAAGTCTTGAAATTTAAAAAGCTCATATTACTGTCAAAATAAAATATTACTTATAGACTGAGATCCAACCGTTGAATCCTCATTAATATAGGTTTAATTAAGAAAACTCGTATATGCAGGATTCAATGGCCGGATCTCAGGGTATTATTCAATAACGCCATTACTCTTGAATAGTCAAGTTACATAGCAATGTCAGTAGCGTCAGAATTATTAAAAAACTTACATCCGGTATAGGCTCCTCCTCCTCCTCCACTTCCTCCAATTCCGGCACGATCACGTCCATGTTCTCATCTAGGAAGTTATCTAGGATTTCACGGACCATCGCTACTTCTTCGGGCTTTGCCTTAAATAATGTTGCATATGGAGATTTTGTTAATTTTGAGTTCATATTTCAACATTTGCTTTAAATGATATCGACTAAAATTATAATTAGACTTATTTATTAAAATATTTTTCTTACCTACGATATTTTTGACCCTCTAAGCTATCTAAGAGGATAATACCTCAACCTTCTTTACACTTAATTTTTTTTTTCATATGTAGATATTATTTTAGCATCATGCTTTATTCCTAGCAGGTTAGCCAGAGAGAATGGGGCATCAATCGATCTCTGCATACCTCTTTCGACATAATTTCTTAAGAATACTTTCTAAATATTACCGTCCCTTACCTTCTTCCTCTTCAAATCGGGATCCGGCAATATGGCTATCTGTTCATTGATGTAGTCCATTATCTCCTTCTCTATGTTATCTACTATGAACTCTCCGCTCGTTATTGACATTTGACGGCCGGCTACCATACCTGGTATTATATACGGGAGAATATTTGATTATTATATAAAGTGAGAGAATAGTGTTGCGTCCCATCTTTTTTCATGCCTAGTGCCTATAACACTAAATATGAAAAAAAGAATGGATTCTTTTAAATGCTCATTAACGTTCGCCTTCACAGTCCGAGATAGCGCATTTTTAATATTTTCTAGAAATGAACTGATGATAGATTTAAGCAGGCCATTTTCTAGAACGTGTTGTTCAGGAAGGTTGTACTTCTTGTTTCTAGTTCTACTCCTACTAAAAATAATTAAGACTAAGCCCTCATGGTCATTTCGGCCTTAGATTTTAAAATATTTCTAGAACATTTATTTATTTATTTCTTTGTAATAAAAGATACATTTCATTCTTTAATGTATCTAGCAAAACCAAAATTAGGTGTTGCCTGACCTGAACCAAGAAACCAAAGTACGTTGATATATTCTTGGAAAGATAGTCAACCTCATTACAAACTACTTTCATAACTAAACAGGCTAAAGAAATGATTAAATAAGACACTTAAAATTTAAAATTCTAACCAAGATCGTAATTAGCTGACTTAAACCTATCCACAATCATCGCTATATCTTCAAATGTTTGCTCCAAATCAATACGACGTTCCTCTCTTGATTCGTAACACTATTATGATGAAATATATTTAAATACAAAAATATACGCTATTAATGCGACTAAAATAGATTTAATTTTAAATAATATCAATACTTTATCAACAAATGCTCTAATCTTTTCCGCATCAGATTGTTTTCCTTCTTCATCTTCTTTGCCATATTCTTCTCTAAAACCTTCCCATTCTTCTTGTACGTTCTCACAAATTATTTCACTAGGTTCACCTAAGCAATTTTTATTATAGCTAGTTATTATAATAGTTTTTTTTAGCGTCACAGTGTATTGAGTGAGTTCGTTGAATTGTGGAATTAAATTTAGCATTTTTGTCCTAAGAGAGCGCACTATCAGAACGAGAAAATTTATTTAGAAAGAGAGAACCAAAAACTATCAGGTTGTAGACCTGACTGTTACTGTCCCACTGCGATCCGACAGTCTCATGAAGAAGATTTAATAATATAATCAAATATAACCGAATATCTCGTATGGTATTTCCTTATTATCTTCGTCGTTCACTATAATTTCCGTTTCCTTCTTTAGTTCTATTTTTACTTCTTTCTGTTTTTTTATACCTACATTTGGAAAAGAAATATCGAAATAATGAAAATGACTTAAAAGTGCATATATTAAAAAACTTACTTAATAAAAAGTATTCAAATTAAACAAAACTAATATATTAACTATATTTATAACTAGCGGACGCGCGCAGCTTCGCATGCTTATTTGCACCCTTAGGGGTGAATTCTAATAAACCATGAAACACGTCTTCAATGAAATATTTTTATGAGTCTAAGTTAAAAGATTTTTCCATATGAACTTTCAACCCTTTATTTGCACCCCTAGGGGATGAATTAAAATAAACCACGAAACATGTGTTCAATGAAATATTTTTAAGAGTCTAAATTTCAAATTTTATAAAAATCGGTGGCGATTTAAAGATTTTTCCATACAAACTTTCAGCCCCTTATTGGCACCCTTAAGGGGTAAATTCTAAAAAACCGTGAAACATGTGCTCAATTAAATATCTTTAAGAGTCTGAATTTTCAATTTTATAAAAATCGGTGCCTATTTAATTTTTTTCCATACAAACTTTAAACCCCCATTTCACCCTTTTAGGGTTAAAATTTTTCAAAATCCCTTCTTAGTGGATGTCCAGATTACGAAAGTAAACATCTGTCCAAATTTCACGTTTCTACGCACAGCGGTTACGGCTGTACGTGCGTCTTACCTCAGTCAGTGAAGTTCTTTTAAATATATAGATTGTAACTTATAACTTGTCTAAAACGTTACTTTTCGTTTCATTGATAAAATCAAATGGGAACATAAATTTTTACAATAAAATTAACCATAAAAATTATGTAAATTTACTTCAGCAAGCCCGTTTGTTACAATAGCATAAAATAAATACTCACTTTCAGCTGTTTCTTCCTTTACAGGTAGTTTTTCGCCACTCATTTCTTTAAGTTTCTTCTATAAACAGAAACAAAAAGCATATTTATGTATAGGATTAAACAAAATATATCGTATTTATAAATACACAAACACATATACATTTACTAGTATATAGTTTTTAAATACCACTTTATATAAAGGAGAGATCTAGGTAATTGCTGCGCACTGAGGACTATTGTTTTTTATAGCTAGGAAAGTTTCAAGTAACGGACAAAACGAACAACTTTTCTTTGTACGCCAGTTTTAGTTAAAAATATTCTATCCTTTATATTGCGAGTAATGACAATGTAATTAACATTTATGGGGGGGACACCAGCCATATGCTTTATATCTTCAAAGATAATTTTAAAAAATAAGATGTGAAATCTTAATATATTTGCTGCTACTATTTCGCGTCTCTAAAACCCCCCCTATGTGACAAATTAAATAAAACGGTAAGCATGATGGATACATAATTTCTAAAACACAATTAAAAATAACTAACATTCACGTCTTCGCTCTGAGATGGTCTACCTGTAAATATAAAGTGCTTTAGTAGTGATAAAACAAAACTGCACATCTACATTTATTATTTATATATATAAAATAGATTGCAATTTTTATACGTCAGGCGTTTCTCATAATAAAAAAATATTAAATTTATATTTATTATAGCTTCTTGGATTCCTTTGCTACTGAGAAAAAACCAGACAAGCGCGAGTCTGGCTCGCCCACCGAGGCGACATTCCGTACAAAAATTGGAGGTCGCCGATAAAGTAGTTTAAAGTTTGCATGAAATTCATATCACGACTAAAAACGTTATACAAATAGTTTTTACCTTTATTTTCAAGAATTTTCTTTTTCTTAGCGGGGCTGATATAGGACAACGTAGTAGTAACATAATAATATTTTATGTTACACAAAAAATTACTAAGCCACAAAGGGCTATTTCCTCTTTTATTAGATCAGGCCGCGACTTTATCCGATCAATGTTAAATGTATATACAGGGTGGAAGAGGAAGCGCTTCTTTTACTGAAACTGCATATAGGGTAACATATTTCAAACCCAGAAGTAAAAAAAATAATCAAGGTACCTCAACAGTTTGGAGGTAGGATTTTTTTTTCATTTCACGATTTTTATCCATACCTGTATTTCGTGTGACGTTGCTGCTTTGACAGGTAAGTGTGTGCGTGCCTATGTTATACTTTACAAATGGCGTTTTATTTTAAAACGATAATTTTATTATTTATTTTGTTTGAAAAAATAACTTTTTCATTTTTGGGAATTATTTTTTTTCTGAATTATATTATGCTTTTATAGAGCAGTTAAGACTGTAGTTTCATTTAAAGTGGTGCTGACAATTCCAACCTGTATTATACACATAAACCCTCTCTTTCAATCACTCTCTCTATTAGAGAAAACCGCATTAAAATCCGTTGCTCAGTTTTAAAGTTACACGCATAGATACTTAATTACTTAAGATATAAATGTTTTTATAAAATACTAATATTAAATACTACTTATAACCTTTTCTCTCCCTCATATAATTCTCCCTCTCTATCTCTCCTGCTCTCTCCACTGACGGAGATCGTTCAATCCTGCCAATTACTGGCATGTTAAGTTTATCACTGAGTCTGGCAGATTGAGATACTACATCGTTAGTGAGATTTAGTTTTTGTACGTTATCATCTTGCCAGAATTCTTCGGAGGAGGTCTAGAAGATTTTCGGTGATTGGTATTTTAGGATACTACGAGTATGTAGATTTTGATTGAATGGTTATGTTTTCTAATCCTCCTTAGAGGATTATTCGTAAAATATAACAAATATTTTTAATATATAGCGAAGACCGCTGGTACGATGAGATAAATACATGGGAACTATTAAAGTCATACAATTTGGCCTACAGCTTTTCTCGACAAATGGACTTCCAAGTTCCATCACGAATGAAAATACCTCAATCAAGTAGTTCCCGAGATAAGTGAGTTCAACCAAAACTATATTAATATAATTAGTATAGCTATAGATTAATAATCTTACTTCCACTTCAACTTTTTCCTCAGCTGTCGATGCTACTTCTTCTTCCATTATGGATTCTGACAGTACGGGTGCCAGTCCTGCATAAAGATATGTATGAGGTATAGGACAATGTAT
>HE671594.1:207-19092 GCA_000313835.2 Heliconius melpomene melpomene | reverse complement strand
AAATTTAAATTCTAACCAAGATCGTAATTAGCTGACTTAAACCTATCCACAATCATCGCTATATCTTCAAATGTTTGCTCCAAATCAAACGACGTTCCTCTCTTGATTCGTAACACTATTATGATGAAATAAATTTAAATACAAAAATATACGCTATTAATGCGACTAAAATAGATTTAATTTTAAATAATATCAATACTTTATCAACAAATTCTTTAATCTTTTCAGCATCAGATTGTTTTTCTTCTTCATCTTCTTTGCCATATTCTTCTCTATAACCTTCCCAATCTTCTTGTACGTTCTCACAAATAATTTCAGTAGGTTCACCTAAGCAATTTTTATTATTGCTAGTAATTATAATAGTTTTTTTTAGCGTCACAGTGTATCCCGCATATAGCATGGTAGGCAGAGAGCTTTCCATCCGAATTAGTCACAGAGTTCGTTGAATTGTGGAATTAAATTTAGCCTTTTTGTCCTAAGAGAGCGCAGTATCAGAACGAGAAAATTAATTTAGAAAGAGAGAACCAAAAACTTTCAGGTTGTAAACCTGAACTGAAACTGTTACTGTCCCACTGCGACCCGACAGTCTCATGAAGAAGATTTAATAATATAATCAAATATAACCGAATATCTCGTATGGTATTTCCTTATTATCTTCGTCGTTCACTATAATTTCCGTTTCCTTCTTTAGTTCTATTTTCACTTCTTTCTGTTTTTTTATACCTACATTTGGAAAAGAAATATCGAAATAATAAAAATTATTTAAAAGTGCAGATATTAAAAAACTTAAATATGTACTAAACAAAAGTATTATAAATGGGAACATAATTTTTTATAATAAAATTAACCATAAATTTACGTAAATTTACTTCAGCAAGCCCGTTTGTTACACATTAGCATAAATTAAATACTCACTTTCAGCTGTTTCTTCTTTTACAGGTAGTTTTTCGCCACTCATTTCTTTAAGTTTCTTCTATAAACAGAAACAAAGAGAATATTTAAGTATAGGGTCAAACAAAATATATTGTATTTATAAATACAATATATTTTGTTTGACCATATACATTTACTAGTATATAGTGTTTAAATACCACTTTATATAAAGGGGAGACCGAGAATTGATGCGCCCTGAGGACTATTGTAATTTATAGCTTGGAAAGTTTCAAGTAACGGAGAAAACGAACAACTTTGGTTTGTACGCCAGTTTTAGTTAAAAATAATCTCTCCTATATATTGCGAGTAATGAGAATCTAATTAACATTCATGTGCGGGAACACCAGCCATATACTTTATATCTTCAAAGATAATTTTAAAAAATAAGATGTGAAATCTTAATATTTTTGCCGCTATTTCCCGTCTCTATATCCGGAGAAGAATAGATAATTTCTAAAATACAATTCAAAATAAATTTAAAAATTTACAACTAACATTCACGTCTTCGCTCTGAGCGGGCCTACCTGTAAATATAAAGTGCTTTAGTAGTGATAAAACAAAACTGTTCATCTACATTTACTATTTATTTATTTATAAAGTAGATTGCAATTATTATGATTAGTTAATTAGAATAACATATATCAACGTAAAATGTATATAATATACACATAAACCCTCATCTTCAATCATTCTATCTATTAGAGAAAACCGAATTAAAATCCGTTGTTTACTTTAAAAATTACACGCATACTGAGTTTCTTAAGACATATATTTTTCTAAGAATATTAAATACTACTTATAACCTTTTCTCTCCCTCATATAATTCTCCCTCTCTATCTCTCCCGCTCTCTCCACCGACGGAGATCGTTCAATCCTGCCAATTACTGGCATGTTAAGTTTATCACTGAGTCTGGCAGATTGAGACACTACATCGTTAGTGAGATTTAGTTTCTGTACGTTATCGTCTTGCCAGAATTCTTCGGAGGAGGTCTAGAAGGTTTTTGGTGATTGATATTTTAGGATACTATATAAATTTACATTGAATGGTAATGTTTTCTAATCGTACTTAGGTCCCCCTAATTTTGAATATATACTAATATATAGCAGACTGGTGGACTGCTGGTACGATGAGATAAATACATGGGACCTATTAAAGTCATACAATATAGCCTACAGCTTTTCTTGACAAATGGACTTCCAAGTTCCATCACGAACGAAAATACCTCAATCAAGTAGTTCCCGAGATAAGTGAGTTCAACCAAAAGTATATTAATATAATTGGTATAGCTATAGATTAATAATTTTACCTCCACTTCAACTTTTTCCTCAGCTGTCGATGCAACTTCTTCTTCCATTATGGATTCTGACAGTACGGGTGCCAGTCCTGCATAAAGATATGTATGAGGTATAGGACAATATATAAATCAATAATATTGAATTTAATTTTTTTTTATATATGAATCTTTTATTTATTATTGACAAAAAAATAAATAATATAAAGTACAGAGGCCAGTCGTGCCGAAGGGGCACAAGCGTGTGACACTCGATATATAAATATTAAATATTTTCATTTCTTCGCTCTGGTGTAGCGGCGTTCGGCAAAACGCGGCGTTGAGTTTCGCCACTCAACACGCAATGCCTATAGAATTCAGCATAAAGTGGGGAACGGATTGTTCTAACACTAGGCTCCTCCTACCTACCTTGTTGTAACGGTACTTTACTAAATACTACCTTCTCTAAATCCATTAATATATTTGACATCGGAACTAGCGTCCATTTTGGCCAAAAATTTGTACATCACAAGGAAATGCTCGACTGGTATGGCAGATGAGCCACCTTCGGGTTCTTTAGTTAGCGTTTCGCAGAGTAATATCATAGTGTGAGTTAACGTCTGGGGACAAACATTTATTAATGGGATCTAATAACATTACATTAATTAAATACACAAATTAAAAGAAAAATGAATTGAAAAATGTTACTCCATTTATGGAATTAATAATATATGTAATTTATATTTAAAAAAACAAAAAGCAACAACAGACTTGCGTACTACGTAACTAGAAAACGTAAAAAACATAGCAAAATATAAGGAAAAAATACATAAATAACATCAACAAATGAGGGAGTCAAGAGCTTTGTAAACATTTTCCTATTCAGCCGTCAGCTCGCGTCACTGACACAGTAAACGCGACTGGTTGTGGGTTCGATGCCTACTCGAGGAAGTGAATTATTATTTACTAATATTGCCATTTCTTCGCTCTGGCACCAAGGCAAAAGAACGGCGTTGAGTTCAGTTATTCTTATTTCTTATTAATCATGTACTAAATCTCATACCTTAGTCAACAAACCAGCGGCGACAGCGATAAAATGTAAAAAAGGTACATTTTCCTCTCTCATGTAGACTTCGCACAAACAGAATATTCTGTCTAGCTCCAGAGGATCCAGACAAAACCCTTGCCACGCTGACCGGACATGCGATAAGGGGATATTTGATGGGCTGCATAGCTAAAAAAATGATGAAATTAGTAACTCTGAAATTAGTCACTGTATCACGTATTTAGTAAAGCTCAAAGAGAGAGAGAGAGAGAGAGTGTATGTGGGATACATCGTGAAGCTGAGCAAGGTAAGCAGAGGGAAAATAATGTTAAGACACCAATATGCATACTGTTTAACAAAAACACAGAGTGGCAGATCTAACGGCGTGCAATTTTTTTTCAGCTTGTCTTACACTAGGGTCCCTCTGACTACCCTGCTTTGCGCAAAAAGCGGGAAGCTGCACGAAAATCTAATAATACCTAATTATTTTGATTGTCATCAATGTACAATGTTATATTTAATATAATAAATTAAAAATCGTATTTCATTTTATTAAAGTGTTATTCCACATTTAAAAAAGAAAAATACTGATTTTAGAAAAAGATAATGTAATGTGTAAAAATCTCGATACAGAGATGCTAACAACATAGATAAGGTGTGATAAGCGTATAAGAATTTCAACGTAGGTGGATGATAAAGTATGGTGGAGTGGTTAGAGCGTTTCCAAAAGGCACGGGTTTAAAAGTTGACTATTTAGATTTTTCTATCTTTACCTGGTTAGCCAGGACTTTCAAACAACCCCTTGTCAGTCCACCCTCAGTGGTATAAATGGGGTATTCCAACCTAAGTTTGACTGGTGGAGGTCTATTCGCGGATAAAGCTGAAAAATACTCGAAAGACCAACGCAGGAGGTCGTATGGTTGAGTTTTTATGGCAGCTAAAAAAAAAACAATTAATTTATTATTTATTTGTTTTTATTTAAAATTTTACATTTTTCTATTTTCATTTTGGTTTTGCTTATGTAAAATATTTTTAATATTCTATGCTTTGCGGTTAAGGTTTAATTTTCTATTATCCCCTTATTTTGAAGATATTGTATAATAATTTTAAATTAGTTAGGAGTAAGAGAAAGATACACAATTCCAAAACCTTTACTCGTGAATACCCCAATTTCTAATTTAAATAAAGATAGGTACTGAAGGCACTGAATAACTAAACCTTTCTGTAGCATTATATTATTTATATTATTATTTAATACGACTAGCTTTTACTTAACGCCAAAATAAACTTTCCAGCTTTATAAAATTTGTGTCATTTATTTAACTCACCTTTGCAATATTTCTTCAGTATATAGGGAAATTTAGGTGGTATAACGATTTGTTGCGACGTGTACATCTGCTCTATTAGCTCCGGCATTTTGTATGTTGGTATTTACTAAAAACAGAATATAATGTATTAAATCTGGTAAAACGAACGCAGCGTTAAGTTACGTTACTTGTCGCATAATAATAATTCGATTTTGAGCAGAAAATATAGAACTGAATTTGTTGGCACTAGGTTTTACTAGGTCACTACTACATTACTAGCCAAATTACTAGAAATTCTATGTTATGTAACTCTTTAAATTAACACTATAATATCATATATTTTTTTATTAGGAGAAAAATATCATTGATTAAAAGTCGTTCTAGCGCTGGTGGTACAGCGTATGCCTGTAAGTGACGGTTACCAGTTCGATCCCCACTTAGGGGAATGATTATATTAATATATTTTCATGTAGACGACATGCAACCTTTCTTCGGCCTATCGAAACGAGATATCTGAAACATTTGGCAGAAAGTAGAGAAAAGAGTGTCTTAACACTAGGTTTTGTCTGCCAACTCTGCTTTATACGGCACGCAGCAACAGTGAAACTAAAAAAAATGTTTTATTGATATCGTTTTGGAGAGAGTAAATCCTCATAAAGATAATGACAAAGCGTGAAGGTAGAATAAAATATAACCTTACCGTAGGTATAGTGGCTTACATTTAAATAATTAATATTTTACAATGATAGTTTCTGAGATTAGTGCTGTCAACATAACAAATTCTTCAGCTTTATAATATGAATTTATAATAACTTACGTAAATGAGCAATATATGAAGATACCAAGGATCAATGTTTGTTACAACAGTTGCCATAGAAACGACTGACATAACCAAAATCGTGTTCTTATAAGTTTATATTTTAATGAAATAAATATAGATAGAGTAGTTCAGAGTAATTTTAATAACATATATTTTAAAAAATCAGCTTTCCCTTGATATATTTTGTTAAGTAAAAAAAAATCATTTTTCTCGCTCTAGTTTCCAGGAATCGAACCTAAAATGGCCTTGATTACAGTCGCTGTGCCGCTGCGCCACGACGACTAGAAAATAAAAGACGTTCGCCTAAATAAGAACGGCTTTTAGAAAAAAATCGAGATAACATCACGTTATCAGTAGAACAATGTTAAATTAAAATTCCAATGGCGTTCTCCACATAAAAAATATAACGGTTAGTTTCATTCTAATAAATGCGTACGCCATCGATCGTACATAATAATTGATTTAAAACAATGCTTTCACAAGTTAATGAAATATTTAAATTAATTCATATAAATATTCTATATATCCATATACAATATAAATATTCTATTTAGGAATCGAACTCATAACTGTTGCGTTTAAGTTCAGATGGGCACTCAATTGCCCAACGCCTGTCAAATTTGGAGACATTGTTTATGAGTAGCAGAACTCTACGCTACGCTTTGTTTTCTTAATAGCGCGTGGTAATGAAAATAATTCATCTCTGGAGTGGGAATCAAACCTGCAATCATCGCGTTTAATGTCAGTTGTTGTGCCGCTACGCACTCAAAAAATAATACGTGCGCTTAAAAAAATTTAGGCGACGACTGGCTTATAATAAATCGACAAAAATACAAAATCTTCGGCAACAATTCGATTTCGCGCCCTTTATGCCACATCTAGCGCCATCTTTTGCCGCCATCTTGAACTGTCAAGCCAGAATCGATCACGTGACATATTAAAAAAAACCATAACCAGTTTTGTAGAGATGACGTTCAGCGTATGTTTTGTAGAGCTTTTACTAACACACATCGCATTGCATTTTTATTATAAATTAGCAACGAAATTATATTAAATTTACATTAAAAAAGTGGTATTTTATTGAGAAAAAGTTAATAAAAGTGTTTTTGGGTGGTCTGTGTGTGTGTTCATCATTTTTTCGTTATAAAAAAATGATTATTTAGATGAGAATTGTGTTTAATAATAAGTTTAATATGTTTTGTGTCGCATGCCGTGGCTAAGCAATGGGTGACAGGTTGAAACATCGAGTTAAAGTGAAAGATAAAACATTTTGTGCTTACAAATTATGGATTTGCTATCTGATTTGTCGCCGCTGAGTGAGTTATATTTGATTTATTTTGTTTATTGTCTACCAATTAATAGATATAATGGTAATTAAGGATTAAGAGTTACAAATAAAAACATTTATTAATATCTAGAACAAAGTTATAATTGAAAAACAATTGTCATTTATCATTTATATATCTCTCCTCTTAAATCTTTGTCATTTATATATAATCATTATCATTAATCATATAAGTATAATATATTAATATCTTTTATTTTCGCGATTTTCACACCTTTTTAAAGATAAAGGACAATATTTTCTATAATTTAAAATAAAATATATATTTTAAGCAAATATTCTTAACAAAAACGAGTTGAAATCGGTTAGTTAATGAATAATGCATTTCGACATAAATTATTTTTTGTCTTACTTAATATAAATTCTTCAAATTCTTCAAAAAAAGGATTCAAATTGAAAAATTCTTTTAATTAGGATAGTCCATTTATGAAGGAAGGCTGATAGGCTATACAGGCAATAAGCTATGTTGGACTAAGGTAATTATTTCAAAATAACCCAATGCACCTGCAGTCATTAGCTCTCGTACTTAAAATGTGTCATTTGTCATATACAACTCTTAAGTTCTGCGGCGTTGAATTCCGCCACTCAACACACAATGCATCCAGAATCAACGGAAAGCGGGAAACGGAAGTGTTTTAAAGGGAACAGATCACTTAATATTAGGTTCCCTCTGCCTACGCATTTATTTGACCATGCAAGCAAAGTCGCAAGTAGAAATTAGTAATTAATAAAAATAAAGTGAACTGTAAACGTGTAATGGTTCAAAAATTTCAACTATTCGTGAGATAAGGTCAGTTCTCACGATCTTTTGTCTCTTGTTTATGTAAATTTCGTCATACAAAGTCTATTTTACTTTGAAAGTAATATTTAGGTTAATATGTATTAAGTTTTTCTTAGATGAGTGATTTTATTAACCTTTTTTATCTTCACGCTGTATCCCGCAAATAGCAGTGTAGGCACAGGGAATGGAATGTTAGAACGTGAGTGTTAGATTTTCTAGATATTCCGCGTTGAGGAGTTCAACGTTGCGTCTTGCTACCAGGAAAGGAAAAAATAATAATTTCCCTAAGGGAATTGAAGCTATAACCGTCGCACTTGTAGTCCACGCTGTGCCACTATGCCACGACTGCAGGCACAGATGAATAATTGTCTTGTTCTTCACTAGATATTAAACATTATTTTTATGCTATATTGTAAAACCTAGGTAAACCTTTTCCAAAATCGGCAATGATGATGATTTAATCCATACCTATATTATAAATTCGAAAGTAACTCTGTCTGTCTGTCTGTCTGTTTGTCTTTTACGCAATCAGGGCCAAACCGCTAATTCTATTGTGATAAAATACTCATATAGAGATACTTGAGGGTCTCGGGATGAACATAGGATACTTTTTTTTCTCATATTTGTAATATTTTCGATAAATACCAATAAATTAAAATACTTATTAATTTGACATGCAATTAGTCCGCCATGTTAATAACAACCGTCGTTGCTAAGCAACGATTTGCAAAGTTTGTTGTTAGAAAACGTCACCCAAACTGAGCTTGCTTAACATGCGTTAAGCAAGAAATATCTCTCTATTGAAAACTGAAAATAATTTAATAAATATTCGTATAGTTCAAGCGGGCGTAGCCGCGTCCGGGCCCACTAGTCTATATCTATATATATAAAATCGAAAGGTCACTCACTCATCACGAAATCTCAGAAACTACAAGTGCTAGGAATCTCAAATTTTGCATAGGAGTTACTTATAGGACGTAGGTGCTCGCTAAGACGGGAATTTGCAATATTCGACTTCTAAAGGGTTGTTTTTGGGGTCGAAAGTTTGTATGAAACTTCGTTACTACAAATGCTAGGAGTCTCAAATTTTGCATAGACGTCACGAGGACGTAGTCATGGAGACAGAAATTAATAATAACATAGTTCACGCGGGTGAAACCGCGAACGGGCCGCTAGTTAAATATAAAAATTAATTTAATAAAGGATTACACTGTGTTAATAGATGTTTTTCTGCTTTCAAAGTTTCTATATCTTGAAAATATAAGGGATTTTCTGTCCCAATTTGCATTATACATCTATAATAACCAATGTACAGGTCAGTTTAGTAATATTTTGTAGCGGAATTTGTACCCATTGATTGTCGTAGCACAGCGACACCGCGTCTGATTATAAAACGTGGTTTAGAGTTCGATTCTCGTATGGGGAAATGAATCATTTTCCTTTTGTCTCTCTGTTGAACAAGACAAAGTGTAAGTTTCGCCACTCTACATGCAATATATAGAAAATTTTCGAAGTGTCTTAACACTAAGTTTACCCTTTAAAAATAAAATAAATGAATATAAAAAAAATAAATATTCATTTTTATTTAGGTTCTGCAATAAAAAGCGAAAAAGAATCGAATCTGAAATTGTATACTATATTAATTAATTTGATGAATATTGCAAGATGAATATTCTAAGGGCTTAATGAAGTAAATTGAAAATAATATTTGGTTTAGTATTTTCTTTTTAGTGCAGTAAATAAAAACATGAGGTCAGTGGCGCCGGGGTACAAACCTCTGACTACAGACGCGGCAAGGTGTGGGTTCGATTCCCACTCAAGGAAGTGAAATATTTAATAATTTCCTTTCCTCGCTCTGTAAAGGAGGCAAAGCGCGGCCCTTAGTCCATCTTCAGACCAGCTCGATATACCATAACATTGTATATAAGTGCCAAGTTTAAAGATGATAAAATAATAAGAAGTGCGTGTAATTTATATTCTTAGATTTATTACTTTGTTACTTATTTACAGCTCGACCTAATAAAAAAATTTTAATAAAGGCCATTTTTTTTAAAACTATATTATATTTACTTTGTAAAAAATATAAAAAAAATTATGTAGCGGGTATTTTTATAAAATACATATTTATAAATTATTTAAAAATTTTATGTTTTCTAAAAAGTATGGAATAACACTTTAAAAATGTAAAAGAAATAAGTAATATTTTTTAAAGAAATTTGTATCCATATCCAACTATTAGAATTGGACAAGACTCGACTGAACCACAACGGTGTCATTGTTTAGTTTATTGCCCGCAATTACATTCACGTTTTACGTATAGGTAAACCCAAGTTTATTTATGTCGAAGAATTGTGTATGAAAAATTTTATTATTGCATTTAAATTCTTAATATCTCTTTGTAGAGAAAATAATAAATGTAAAGGAGATTTCTTTAAATAATGACGTACAATTTTCCAGTTTTGTTAAAAAAACAAACGGCGGCGTTGAGTTCCGCCGCTCAATACATAATATCTCGAAAAATTGGGGCAGAAAATCGGGAACGGATTGTCTTGGAAGGTTCCCTATAAAAAATACATACGTATAGTAAACATATACATACGTTTAATTTATGCTTAGAATAAACTAATCATACTTTGACTTAATATGTTTACACAGGTGTTTTGAGATTGCTTAGAGACAAAAATTTTACTATGAAATTAACCATTTTGAATTTTTAATAATATTATACATAAAACACATAGGTCGTAGTGGTGCAGGAGCACAAACTTGCGGTTGAGAACACGGCAGTTGCGAGTTCGATTCCTACTTTGGGGATCGAAATATTTAATATCCAATGTCTCGTAAAATTCGGCAGAGAATAGGAAGAACGGAGTATCTTAATACTAATTTCCTTGGTTCCCTCTGCTACGATACGAATTTGTGCAAGTAAAAATGAAAAAAAAAATCTAATTAGAATCATGCTAAATTATTATTTTTAATAGGAGCTATGGCTTATACTTCTCTAACATTTGAACCCACAATCATTGCGAATTTTATCACACTAATATCTTAATTGCAGCATGATATTGGTATATTTTTTTTTCACAGATAACAAGCAGGGGGAACCTGGGAACCCAGTGTTAGGATAAGACACTTCGTTTTCATTAATACACTTTCCGTGGAATAAGCAAATAATTTTTAAAAATATAATGTAAATTCAGTTCTGTAAATGTGAAGAATAATTTTAATTGCAATCTTGATTAAATTTTCAAGGTTATTACTGACACGGACAAAACAGCTTTGCAAATATTTTTTAAATATACTTTCCATTAAAAGAAGTGCGGATTCAAATCTCGCTACGTAATTTTTTTTATACGTTAAAAAAAGTATTTTTAAAGTGTCGAATTACAATTTTAAAATGTTTAAGAATTTTTAAAAGATTCTTTCTTGCCAAATTATAGTATTAAGTAATTACTTAGAACTCTTCCTAGGATAGAGGGGTTTGTAAAAACGATTGTAACGACATAAATAAGTTGTAATAAGCGTATAAGAATTTCGACGTAGCTCGATGAGAGCATATGGTTTAGTGGTAAGAGCGGTTGGACGGTTGCCAAGAGACGCGAGTTCAAATTCGTTTCCTACGCGCGCGGTGCATTGTCTTGTTACAAAGCCACCGCCCCTCAACACGCAATGTCTCGAAAAATTCGACGAAAGAATTGGGAAAAAAGGGGAACGCAGTGTCTTTATTTTAGTTGTCTGGGTTCTCTCTGTTTACCCTGCTGTGTGCGTGAAGTTTATTTATTTTTATGTTTAAACATATAGATTGTGGGTAAACTATTTCAAACAAAGCCGACATAGGTCGCAAGTTCAATAATAAATTGTCTATAATAACTTATGAGCTTATCAAATTTTATTATACGTAGCACAGTTACAAATGATGTCAGTACGTGGATAATATAGATATTAATTAATGTTTAACCCAGTTTGTAATCTGTTTAGTAAAAAATAATAACAGGGCTTAAATATTCTAAAGCTGAAGTAATAAGAACAAATAAAAATATTTCGAAGTGTAGTCGCGACGGTCGGGTGTTCGATTCCTGCTAACGACTTTAGTTTCGAACGCCATGACGGCCTCAAGCCAGTCAAGTCTAGTCCAGAAGGAACCTGGGGACCTAGTGTTAAGACACTCTCGTTCGTATAATAATAATAATCCATTAATTTTACTTTAATTTTTTCTCAAAATAAATAAATAAATCTCTAAGTATTTGTTGAGAATACCATATTAAAATAGTGGTACGCTATGATTTCGCAACGCGGACGACATTTCTATCGGATGTCGAACCGGTTTTAGTTGCCCGTCTGGCTAAGCGATCACAAGCGGTTAGAATATCTACTTTATATATGTATGTATGTATGTATGACTGCACATATCTACAGTACACGCCCTGAAGTTAGGCTTTCTGGACCCTTGTTCATTGTTCACTCGGGAAGAAAATAATCATAATTAAGAAAAAATCCTTTCATAAGATCTTCCTCTGCGACATAAAAGACGACTAATGGACATGCGCATCCTTCCAGTACTCACCTATGGTGCCCAGACTTGGTCTTTGACAAACTCACAGAAGTCCGCCCTCAAGGTTTGCCAACGTGCGATGGAGTGCAGTATCTTAGGTGTCAAATTAATGGATAAAATCCGAAACACCCAACTGCGCTCTCGCACAAAAATCGCTGACGTGGGTATGAAAGCCGCTATGCTGAAATGGGACTGGGCCGGACACGTCTGTCGCTTGCCTGAAGAGTCTTGGGCGAAATCTTCTACCAGGATCCCAAGCTCTAAAAGGAGAATTGGCAGACCAAAACGGAGATGGCGGGACGAGCTGGCGGGACGACCATTATAAACCTGATTGGTGCTCAATAGCGAAAAATAGACCAGAATGGAAGAAGTGGAGAGAGGCCTTTGCCCAACAATGAGATGGTGCAGGCTAGTTAAAAAAAAAAAAAAGAAAAATCCACAAGTATCTTCAGGGCAGCGAGGACTTGATGATATCATAAATAGATCAAGTCATACTCGTATCTTGGAAGAGATATTATGCTTCTCCACCATGAAGCATAATATAGGATAGGCAGAGAGGATCTAGTGTTAAGATAGCCTGTTATTTTTTTTGTTAGCTTTAGAAGTAAGTATTGTTTAGTAGTTTTCACTTATGGCCCTGAAGTAACTATAACCGCGAAAAGTGGGCATCGAGAGTGTCTTAACATTATATTTCCAGGTTTCCTCTGCCTACCCTGGTATGTACAACGTAAATCTAAAAACATGGACTTTCTTAAAAATTCAATATCTCGAGATTTGACCCAGTTATAAGCATAGTTAAAGTAACAGAAGAAAAATAAACAAATATAACTAAGAGATTGTAATAAAAATTGTAATAAAATAACATAGTTCAAGCCTTTCAAAGAATTTTATCTAAAGTTTGAACGACTATTTTCCTTCCCGTCCTTTCCAACTTAAGTATTCTACATAATAAATATTACCTAAGTAATTTAATTATATCTCTATTAACACGTTCTAAAGACAAGTAAAAAGACAATATAATTTATTTCTATACGGTTGTTTTATTTTTTGTTACCTATACTAATATTATAAAGATGATGAGTTTGTTTGGTTAAACAAGATATTCTCAGGAACTATTGATTCGAATTGAAAAAATATTATTTATTATAGATATCGAGGAAGACTACTGCCTATACTATATTAGGTAAATAGTTTCTATATAACTAACGTGACAATTCTTCAGTCGTCTTAAAACGGGACGTTTTAGAGTGGCTTTCGATTTTTTAGGGTGGCTTAATAAATAATAATAAATAAATTATTTATATTTATTAAATTAATACATCCGTTTTTTGAAAAAAAAGCCTATTGAGAAACATGTTTCGACGGACCACATTTATATACTATTCCGAAAAACACATAAATTGTGTCATGACACAATGACACACGTGTCACACACAATTCTCATTTCCATTTAAATCAATATAAATCTATTAAAACATGTAAGATCTTAAGAGTTTTCATCTATACTTTCCTCTAATGAACAAGGTAAATTTATCATTCGCCGTACGTGCCAGTAACCCGTTTCACAGTATTGTTAGAAATGTAACTAACATCGTTGTATATGGTGAAGTCTGTTTGTTCAAATAATTTATGTTTTACTACTATGTTTTTTGCATCAAGATAACTTTATATATTACTAAAAACTCAAACGCGGCTTCGCTCACTTAAACTTATATTATTATTTTTATGTTATAACCAAAGGCTAATATTATTTTTTATAAATACTTCTCTAAGTATATGTGTACAAAGTTTCATGATAATCGGTTGAGCAGTTTTGGCGTTAAAGTGTAACAAACAAACTTATATTCATATTTATAATATTAGTGTGTTGTAGGAAATTTTACATAATAAATATAATGATTACATAACTGTAATAAAGCGAAGCGAAGCGATAAATGCTATCTATATAAATGTAATTCGTATTGTTGGAAGCCTTTTGTCTCTTAAAAAAACAAATTTTCACTTACTTTATGAAAAGAAATTACTAAGAGGCCGTCCTGGTGCAGGGGCACAAAGTATGTCTGTAAACGCGACAGGTCATAAATTCGATTCTCTCTCCAGGAAATAATATATATTTAATACTTTCAATCCATAAATTTATTGTGTAGATTTCCACTACTTCCAGTAGGAGGATGAGGAAAAAATGAATCTTGTTCAATTAGGATTTATTAGCATTCCAGTAATAACTTTAACGGAGTCAAGGGTGGATTAGCATAAAAGAAATGAAAAATATAAATAATTGATTAACTATTATTAATAGTTTAGACATTAATTCAATTAAAAAGTTATCTTTAGAAAAATATTTAATTTTCTCTAATCATCGTTAGCCTTGTGTGTCAGTCAATAGAAGTGAATAAGAGTTAATAATAGTTAACTTACTATTTACTCTCTATAGATATTAAATACAGATTTGGCCTGTACACATGCAGCTTCACTTTCTTTTTAGCTGCACACTATATCCAGCAGGGTACAGCACCGTAGGCAATTTAGGAGGCAACGTGCGGTCAGTGGTTGAACCTATAGCCGCGCTTTGCCGCCTTTTGCAGCTCGTAACCAAGCGAGGAAATGAAAATATAAAATTTGGGAATCGAATCCACAACCTGGTGCGTTTACCAACATACGCTGGGGCCCCTTAAAATAAATTCCCCTATAAATGGGTTAATTAACACAATTTTTTTTTTTCAATTCGAACCAGTAGTTCCTGAGATCAGCGCGTACAACCAAACAAATCCTTCAGCCTATAGCATAAACATCTCAACTGCTACGACCGCATCTTAATTAATTTTCTCCAACAAAATGAGAATTTCTTATTAAGCCGATATTAGCTTCAATCAAGAATCGAAGCTGTGTTCTCCAGTTAACCATACCCGATGTGACTCTCACATCTTAACTAATAGACATTCCATTGACCAATTGCTTTCAACTGGGCCGTCAACGACGCCGCGGGAAGTAACAGGCATTATACAATACTGTGCAAGTAATCTTATCCGCTCTATTGTATGCTCATTCAAATCAAATCGATCTACAGACAGACGTGGTTTATGTGTATTTTTATATATGTATGTATGTGTTCTTTTATGTATGTGTGTGTAGATTGTAGGCGTTTAAGTTGTGAGTTCGATTCTCACTCGGTAAAATGAATTAATTACCATGTCCTCGTTCCCGTATACAGAAAGGGCGACGATGAGTACCGCCACTACAAGCAAAGTTTCGAACCACTAAAAGCAAACTGAACCAATGGTGAAAAACGGAGTGTCTGATCACTAGGTACCCTGCTATATGCGGGATATAGCGTGAAACCAAATAAAAACAATAGATAACACACAAAGTGAACTATGAAACGACCCTATTATAGAACTCTAAAGCGGGCAAGTGTGTAAGTGTTAAACAAGTTGCTGTACAATGCCTTGATTGTCCTTGACATGGTTTCTAGATAAGACTACTTCCGGCAATGTCTTAATCTGGGAGACTGTATGAATAGCCTGGACTATTATTTTAGTCTATAGACTATTCTGTTAAAATTCACGCTCATTCCCGTATAACACGGTAGATAGAGGGAACTTAGTGTTAAGACATTCAGTTTTCAGGCAGAACTCAAACGTTTTCCAGTTATTTAGAATTTTAATTAAAAATTATTAATTTTAGTTATGTCTTATTTAAAGAACACGATTTTACAAGAAAATGTTTTTGCGTTGATACGTTTTTTGATTCGGAATTTATATCATAACCTTTAAAAAGTCAATAAATATTAATAAAAATTCTGATAATAATTTTTAAAATATATGAAATGTGAAATGCCACAAGTGGATAACATAACTCCATTCTGTACTAATATTATAAAGCTTGGTGAGTTCGTTTGGTTAAACGCGCTAATCTCAGGAACTACTGTTTCGAATGGACTATCGAGAAAGGCTATAACTTATATTACATTAATCGTTTCGATCTCCCATAGTAGGAGGCAAGAGGCAGAGGAAATTTATGAACCTAGAATTAAGATACTCCGCTTCTATTAAAAAACTTCCGTTCCCCATTTTCCGCTGAATGCCATTACCAGAGCGAGGTAATGAAAGTGTCATATATTAAATTTCCTCTAGTTGGAATCGAATCCCCAACATGTCGCTTGTGCTACTGCGCCACTACTGAGCTCTAGTTGTTTTCAAGTAAAACCTAGTAGTTATAAGTTTTTGGTTAAACATGACGTGTGTATGAGTAATGCACGGTTATATAAAAACATTTGAATAGAATAAAAGTTCAAGGTGGCTGTAGGATTTATAAGCCATTTAAATACAAATATTATTTTAGTTTTAAGCAAACACTAAAAACTAGAGGATTCATTATTTTTTAAATATTTTTGACTTTAATGACATGCGGTTACGGCAGTTTTGGTTACTATTTGACTTATAGAGTCAGATAGTAATGGTTGTGAGTTCGATTCCCATTTGGGGAAACGTTTATATTATAATTTATAACTGACATTTGGTGAAATAATGACATATTACCATTTTTATCTAAAATCATATAAGTCAATTTAATATAGCTATATATTATGTCAATATAACCTTAGTGTTAAGACACTCCGTTCTATAGAATACTGGAAAGGCGAAACTCAACTCCGCGCTTCGCCTCGAGTCAGAACAAGCAAATAAAAATAACAACTCTTGCATTCCCTCAAACGGGAATTGAACTCACAACCTACGAGTTTACAGTCGCACGCTTCTACCATTGCGCCACTACGGACTCGGGAAATGCTTTAAGACAAAAAAATATATTTTCTGAGCTCTTCAGAAAAGAACATGTTGATTTTTCTTTACGGTGAATCAACTACAAAGTTAACAAGTGAATGCTATTTACTGCTCAATTGTAAATTGCTGTAACTCATTTAGGTCTTATTTACTAGTATTTTAGTGCTAACGTCATCTAAAACCTAGCCTTGGTACATTTTTCCCTATTTTGTAGTGTATTTGAGGTGTTATTTACTTTTTGCCGCTGTAGTAGACTAATTGCGGCGTTCAGTTACGCGATATCTCGACAATTACACGATGCGTGGGGTATATTGAGTGGCGTAGCTCAACCCCGTGCCTATGTTTACCAGAACGGATAAATTAAAATAGTTGAAATATAATTTTTCCCTTTACTCAAATCGAACCCACAACTACGACGTTTGTAGTCATAGATCTTTATTTCTACACACATCTGTATGTTTATAATTTGTCTAAATAAATAAGGACAAATTTTATTTGTACTGTTATCTTTATATTGTGATTTCCCTAACGGGTTTATATTGTAGTAAAGCATATCAAACGATTGAAAAGTACCCGAAATTTTTTTTTATAAATTTTTAACCGATTCAAAAGAAGAGGTTATCTGTTTGATGAGTACTATATATGTGATTTTTATAGATATGTATAGATATTTCAGATAAATCGTAATTTAAATGTTCTGGGAATATATTTATTTTGCTCGCATAAAATGTCGTATTTCATAGAAAAATACCTATAAATAAAAGCTTTTAAAATATTTCTAATCTATCGAGGTAAGAGGTAAGTACAAGTGTAAGACAAACGCGGTTTTTGTTTTCTGCGTAAATCCCGATATCGCGGGAATACCGAGATAATTATAAAGTAGCCTATAGTTTGATGCATGACATTCTATTTTTCAATGCAAGTCTCATAAAAATTGATTCAGCTGTTCCAGAGATAAGCCCGGAAAAACAGAAAGACAGACAGACAATTTACTTTTGTTTGTGTTTTGTTATCGTATGTACAATATGCAATTGGAAAAACAAAGTTACTTTGAAATCACAGGGAGATATTTCAATTTTATTTACTAGAGAATCAATTGACGCATATAATAATACACTTTGGCGTTGCCATAGCAACGTGTATGCCACTTTATAAGTGTAAATATTGTCGAATGTATGGTAGTGTGTGTTATGTTTTAGTTATTGATTTAATGTACTTTATAAGCATTATTATTGAAAAATATTAGCGTTCTGCACTTCTCCTACATATAAATAAATAAAAAAATAAGTGTGCCAAATTTCAAGCCCCTCCGTCTAAGAAAATTTCCGTAAAAAGGTGTCCAAATGTTTGCTTCACGTATTAATATATAGATATTTATACTTTGTATAAATATCTATATATTAATACAGCACAGTACTGAAAAAAATATTGAGTGAGAGGAAAAAAAATTAAATTCATATGTTAGAGCGAGACAAGTAAATACCATAGTAAATATATTACCCAACTGCTAAAACAATTAAAAATCTTTTTCTCACGAGCAAAAAACTGAACAATGGGGGAATAAGAAAAAAATTGCTACGGCAGTACAATAAGCGACGATTTTTATCATTAAAATGACATTGTAAATACTTCATTATATGAAAATATTTTGAGAGATACGCGCCAGTTAGCTTTTTAATGGTGTTCCATGCCTTCTTGCTGTTATGGGTCATGTCAACGGAAGATATAAGCTGAATCCAGCTGTTTTTTCGGCTTTCAACAAGTGTCCGCATAAGTTCCTCTCCAGCCAGAATGGTGTCCTCAGAAAAAGGGTCTTTGGAGTAGAGCGATTCATAGGTAGAAAGCAGCTTAGCAGACTGATCCTCAAGGCCTGGGATGTACAAGCACCGACAGCCGCGGGGTATGTGCTTACGAGCTGATTCCCAGATGATATCCACAAATAAATCGTAGTTCTGCGGGGTTGGTTCTACATCTATCAGCTTAGACTCCACGTACTCAGAAAAGGCCCGCCACTTGGCTTTCCTGAAATTAAACCGTCTTCTAAAGGGAA
>HE671593.1:34599-54063 GCA_000313835.2 Heliconius melpomene melpomene | reverse complement strand
AACTAATATATACTATTTACTAAATAATATATCAATAAAAGTAGTTCTATTTAATATTATGCATAATGTAAAGTAATATAAACACATCTGAAATCAAATAAAACCATAAATATTCGTAACAAATCTATTTTTAAAAAGTAAAGTGGTGAATGGGACACGAAAAATTGTATGGAAGCATTTTGAAAGGATTTTTGCAACTAACAAAAAATACTATTATTAGCCATAATACATTTAAAATATTACAAAAATCTTTAAGTTAATAAGTAAATTTATCTTAAATGGCAAAATATTTAAGCTATCTTTAAAATTGTATTTTTAAAACGCATTCAAAGTAGAGGGACAAGAAAAGACACAAAATGGTCACTTTTTCTGATTATGACCCATACATGTATTCTATCTATTATCAAGTAAACGTAACAAAGTTTTCAGTTTTTGATAATTTCCAAAAGTGGTTTCGACACGACACCGCCGCAAGTTAGCGTCGGCTGAGCAAACATGGCAGTTTGTGGTTACTCGAGTCGGTTATTCAGAAATGTTTGACTACTACCAGTTACATTCGTAACTTCAATATGCAGTTATTGCTTGAATATCTTGTGTGGAAATTGACTAACATGTCTTGTTATTTGTATTATGTGACTTTTAATTTACATTTAAAAACAGATAAATTAATAAACAACCTCACGCTTTTCCCACACAACAGGATAGGCAAACGGGATCTAGTGTTATGTCACTCTGTTCCCACATTCCGACCAATTTTCAAAACGTTGTGAATAAATAGCGGAACTCATCAGCGTGCTTTTCCTACCAAAGCAAAAAAAATAAAAATTTAATTACTAAAGCTTTACTTAAAATAAACTAACTACTGAGCATTAAGACACTATTATAAAAGTGACATACTTCATTACCCCAAAACAACAGCTGTCACGGCACGCGTACCAAAAATGTCAAACCTTTCTAAGGCTTCAGAAATCGATATTCAACTCAATTATTAGTATCGAGTTTCTATTCAGTTAACGAGGAAAATAATATTCGACACTGTCTTGAGGTGTCATGTGTCGGAATGGAATAAGCCGTAACTAACTTCACTTTCATATTTTATTTCTGTTCTTCTGTCTATGTGTTTAAGTTTAACAATAAAATAGTTTGTTATTTAGATAGATAATTGTTACATAGCATAAGTTTTTTTATTTTTATTATTTTGTATAGGAACTGCTGTAAGGCCTTTTCACTTTTTCTTTACATTATTAATGGGAAACGGAGTATCTTAATACAAGGTTCCCTCTGTCTACTCTGTTGTGTGGAATATAGCGTGACGTTACAAAAAGTCACTTCATTAGGAACCTAGTGTCAAAAAACTCCCAACTGTCCAATTTAGACATTATGTGTGAAGAGACGAAACACAAATCTTTGCATGTAAAAACAATGTACGTGGGTACATATATGAAAATGTGGAACGTTTTAGATCTAATATCTAATGGCGATTCTATAAAGGAATTAAAGGTAAAAGTTTAAATCCAATGGGAGCCCAACAATGGTGGCTTGACCGCAGATAACTGTGAACGTATATTGGAAAAGTTCTTCTTTAAATTATACCCTTATAGCTGTAAGTTACGAACGTTAAGCGATAAAATAGAATAAAACATATAAAATTCTTAACAAAACAATGGAGTATGAGAGACAGAACTCAACGTCGGGTTTTAGCTATTTTGCACATGGTAGAGAGAACCTGTAAACCTATTGTTAAAACACTCCGTTCCCATTAAGACACTTCCGTTCCTTTTGTCGCTGTTTTCTGAAGCCGTGTCAAATAGTGGTGGTACTTAATTCCGCGCTTTACATCGACAGCAGAGATGGAAATATTATATTATTTTTTATAATACTATATTATTTTCTTGGGAATTGAACCCATAACCAGTCGTACAGTCGAGTGCAGGGGTACACGCTTGTGCCCCTGCACTAAAATTGGCTTCACACCGTCATAACATTACAATGTATAATCAAATCCCAACTACACTAAAATTATATTATAATTCAGTTTCTAAATTGTACCAAAGTCCAAAATATGCCAGGAATGGTCTAACTAGTAGAACTAGTGAAATATACCTGGATGTGGGTACCAAAGATGCAATTTTAACTATTCAAAGAACCTCTTTATGTTCACTGAATAATTCGAAGGTATTGCCTTCGGTAGCGTGTACCCAGTTATATATTTTAAAACGTTTCAAATTGTTATAAATATAATAAAAGAGGCCGTTGTGGTAACAGACAGCGACAGTTGCGAGTTTGATTCCCGATCGGGTCAATATAAACTATTTTCTATTTATTGTAAGAAATTTCTTTTAGTGATAAAGCGGCCGTTGCACATCTGTGTATCTTTAAATGACCTGTGTCTTTTTTTGTTCTATTTGTGCAACAAATAATAATAATTATTATTTTTTCTTTCACTTGTTTGGAAACAAGACTTTTAGCTTTTACATTCATACAAAAGTGCAAGCGTATTATTATACGCAAACAAATAAAACAATTACATTAAGCAAAATCATAAGAAACTTCGAGTAAAATTTCTTACTACAATTGAATTCCTTAGATTAAATTAATTGCTAGAGTAACTTCATTTTTCGATTGTACAACTTTTAATTGTATTGTTAAATAACTTTATTGAGTCAAGGAACTTCAAGAAAATTGACTCAGACTTCACCAATTATTTATATCAAATTAGAAAGTTCAGCCAGCTCAGACAAATGTAACTTTCAGTTTTCAAATGTATAAGTTAAAGTAATTTTTGTTTAGGATATTTTCCTTCGCCCCAATTTTGATTCCAATTATATTAATTACATGATGATTATCGAAGTCAGCTGTGTGTGAGCATACTGCGGATAAAGCCAGCCATTACATCAGGTTTGATAAACCCCAAATCATCGCATAGGAGAACAGACATACTCCCAGATGGAAACTTTCTACCACCTGGGACCCACTCAAAAAATGATTGAAGTCTCAAATCCACCTTACCAGAGGGAAAGATACAGTCAGCTTATTCTTCAGGAATCCAGGGCAATACGCGAGGCCATAAAGAAATCATTGGCGGTAGTTTTTTATGACCCGTGATACCCGTGACCACGGACTTCTGCAAAGTGTTCGAAACGTCAAGTTTCTAAAAATGTATAATACTAAATATACCCGATTAAATAGTTTCATTTGATCTAAGATCCCGCTACTAAACACTCCATGTCTCGAAATTAAAGCGAAAGTGGGAAACAGTGTCTTAACACCAAGGTCCCTTCCCTTTTTATGTTGGATACAGAGTAAAAGTAAGGAAAAAATAAAACAGTATACACATAGATGCAGATATTTCTACAATTCATATATAAATGAATTCGACACTCTAGCCAATAAAACATTTTTGAATACAAATAACTATAATAACTTAGGTTCATCGCAATACAAACACAAAACTCAAGTTGAATTTGACCCCACACCTACGGCCATCATCAGCCTCCTATAAAATCAATTAAAAATAAATTAATTGTTCCTGACCTAGTTTGTCACTTACTTTGATACTCATCGCGAATTCTTGGCACCTGTCTGTGAGGAAAATTATATAACTTCTGGCGTCGCTTGATATTTAAAGTATAAAAATAATTGATATAAATATAATTTATAAGTATTATGTAGAGACCGTAGCGTTTGGCGCTCCATTCTCTCTGACCAGAGATAAAGCGTGAAGCTAAGTTAAGTTAGTTAAATTAATTTATATTATTTTATAAGTTATATACATCGGTATATAAAAGTCTTCCATTACCTGATAGATAATGCACAGAAGATACTACTCGGAAAAGATCCCCGAAATTTGGCATGTACGCGGCTTGAGTTCTGCCACTCAACAAAAAATTGTTTGCTAATAGTTAAATTTTAATAAAAATCTCTTCACATAAATTTAAATACTTAGAAACATTACATTTTGAATTACATAAATCGTATACTGCAATTATCATATTGGTAAAACCGCTCCACTCAGGACACATTGTATTTATAGTACCCGGAAACGATTGATAAAAATCAATTAATTGAATTTTTAAACTCAATATCAATTCAATTTATCAATCAAGCATACAATCAATCAAATAAAATGTCATAATTTCAATTTATTTAATTAATTTTAACCAACCACTCCATACAAAACGAAGTTCGAGTGATACGCCAAAGTTAATAGAAAATAAATCATTACTGAGTACAGTCTAACCGCGGCCTATTGATTTTCCAATTAATAGAGTATCGTAGTTCATTGAAAACTATTCAACGTAATAAAACCACCGCAGCGCAGTGTTCTACAATTTATACCCGTTTGATATATTATTTAACTATTTTTATAGGTAAAGCCCTATGTACATACTTAGCGGGTCCATTTAAAGATAAAAAAATCAGCTTCACTTCATACAGCAGGATAGGCAGAGGAAACCTAGTGCTAAGTCACTCCATTCCTCATTTTTCTTTTTTTTTGCCGGTCTTTTGCCTTGGTGCCAGAATAAAGAAGAATATTAATAAAAAACAATTAATTTCTACGAGTGGAGGCCGTATTTATAAATAGAGACAAAAAACGACGAACTGAGAGAATTTAAGGTTAAAACACTCCATTCCTTAATTTCCCCACAATTTTCTATGTATTGGGTGTTGAGTAGCGAATCTTAAAAACACACAAATAATATTATTAGGTATAATTTGGCAATTGTTATCTCTGCCTATTTTTAAGAAATGTTTCAAATTATTTTTTATGGTACCCATTCACTTAAAGAGTTATTTAAATCTCACTATTATACAATAATTCTATATTTGCCATTAGAGCTAATGTTGTAACTTTCTATCGTGTAAAAGACAAAAAATTTCAACATTATCATGTCGAAAATACTAAAAAATCAAAGCAATGTCTTAAAGTAACACTTATGAAAGCTAAAATCTCACGCTATCGTCATATCGTCAGCGAACACACGAAAATTCGCTTATTTTATGCACGATCTCCCACAGTGCGACATTGTTTCGCTCTTAGTTAATAATCTGTATGGATGTCGGCATCCCAACTCCTTATACGGTTATGATATCATGCCATGCTAAACCAAATATTGTGAAAATTGCTGTTACCAAGCTGAAGATACTATATATACCAGGTACCATGACTTACAAAAACATGGCCGTAGTGGTACAGGGGCAGCAGCGCGCGACTATTGAACGCGACGGTTGTGAATTCGATTCCCACTCAGGAAAATGAAATATTTAACATTTTCATTTCCTGGCTCTGGTACAGCGCGAAGTGAAAGTGGAGAACAGGAAGTCTTTACGTTAGGATCACTCTACCTATCCCGTAATGCGCGAAAAAGTATGAAATTGATAAATAATAACCACAATATACAATTTTATCCCGTAAAATTTTACATAATCAATTATTCCCAAATATTAACCACAAAATTACCAAATTCATCAAAATACATCATAATAATTATTCAATTATTAATATAAGCCCGAAGCGTCTTCACCTTAAAATAAAGTGCTTCATCAATCGTGGCCGACCTCCTAACTTACAAGTTACAAGTATAAATGGAGGTAAGCTCGAAGAAATTGTAACTTCACCACTCAAAACTTATTTTATTGTTGGCAATTCACGATCTCAATCCGGAGTTCCCAAGGCTTTTGAAGTTATATTAATTTATCCTAAATAGGGAATATTATCTGAGAGCCTCCTTGGCGTGTATTAATCGTTGTTTAATTTCTTTCTACCCATTGCTACAAAGTTCAAACTATGTTTCGACATATATAATTAATATAATAGGATTACGCTAGCATGGCACGATTGTAGTGAGTGGCTGAAAGGCTATAATTTACAACTTCAAATGCCGTTGTTGCATAGAGGCACAACATATGGCTGTAAACGCAACGTTTGTGAGTTCGATTAAAATTTCATCAAATTTTTCATCCACGCCCAAATGACAAGATAAATGGCGGTGTTGAGTTTCGCCACGCGACACACAATATCTTAAATTCTGGTGAGAAATGGAAAACAGTGTGTCTTAACACTAAATTTCCTCTCCCTACGCTGCTTAGTAGGATGTATGAACCGTAAATACAAAAAAACTAGATTTTTTCCACTAATTTAGGATCATAATATATTGTTATCACAGCCAATCCTACATACATCTTATTAAAAAGTGGTTCTCTTATTTTTTAACACTGTTATTCTAGACTTAGGATTAGGAACACATGGCTTAGTGGACAGTGTCCGTGGAATCAAACCCCGCTAGATTAGACGTTATTTATTTATCTTTCTCCTAACTTTCATTATGCATTATTATACAAAAAAAAAACATAAACACAACACAGCTATAACACAAAATCCAATAGTCATAAAGCACTAGGTATTGTCGTACACGTACAAACACACTTGTTTCCTTTAAACAAATACCGTCTAGGAAGACATTAGCATTCATCGTGAGTTATGGCGTTGCAACTCCGTTATGGAGAATTTAATGGTGTGGAAATAATAAATTAACATTGGTGTTTATCTTAACGTCGTCGGTGCCTTCGAAGTTGCAACACTATTTAAATTTTAGTACTAAACTTTACAATATTTGCTAATTCGTAAACAACTTATAAATTGTCAAACAATTATCAAGTTTTTTTTACAGCCTAAGTGGTAAGACACTTCGTTCTCCACCGTCCAATGTTTTGTTGAGACAATCGTAGTAAGTGGCGAAACCCAACGCCCCGCTTTGTCTCAATACTAGATCAAAGAAAGGAAAATATAAATATCATTCCTCAAGTAAGAATCGAACCCACAACGCGTCGAGCTTACAGTTGCACACTTGTACCCCTGCGGTACGACGGCTTCACTTCAATAACTAAAACGTAATTCCCCTAGTAACGTCCGAACCCGACTTAAATATAATTTTAAATATCCAAATAAACGTCCATCACCTTACCTTATTTCATTAATTCCTATCTTTTCTCTGGACCAAACAATACCAAACCACAATCCCAACTCCCCAAAATTTCTTCCGTATCGCCGGCACAAGTAAACACAAACGATGCTATTCAACAAAGTGTTGCGGTGTAATGCCGCAACGAAAGGTAGAATTATATCTAATTTATTGCTTACTTTATTTTCTGTATCGGTCCTTTGAAATTGTAAGCTTTAAGGCTCAATGAGTCTGTTGGTTGGAAAAGTTTTCATTTTATTGTTTGACCTAGTTAAAAATAAATATACATATACTATTAACGTGGTATAATGAGAAATGGAAGTGTCTTAATGGAAACGGAATGTCTTAACACTAGGTTACCACGTCCCCTCCGCCTTTCCTGCTATGTGCAGGATTCAGTATGAAAATAAAAACATACATACTATCAACACCAATGCCTCGACAAACAACAAAAGTAAGTACCACGATCATACCATAAACTAACTTTTGCAACTCAATAACCTTAAAATGTCATACGCGACCCAAACAAATCAGAACCAAGTGGCGTCCAAGTTGGTCCAACTCGGTACGTATATTACGCCGTGATTTCAAGAGGCGGGCATTTTGAAGTAAACTTCCCTCGTAAGTCCTCCTCAGGTCACGTATTTCCCCCAAATTTAAAGGGAAACACACCATGATATACTTATACACATTATACTTGTTAGTTTAGATTGTTTTGAATTTAGTGTGATTTGGTTTAAACTATTTTGTTGTCAAGTTAATGAATAGTAGTGTGTTATATTGTAGTTAGTTATATTGGGGCAGTCGTGGCGCAAGAGAGCGACTGTAATCGCGACGGTTATTAGTTCGATTCCCTTTCGGGGGACTAAAATATAATAATATTTTCATCGCTCTGCTAACGAGACAAAAGCGCATCCTTGAATTCCGCCACACGCAATACCTCGAGAATTCGGAGAAAATTGGAAAATGGAAGCGGCTTAAAAATTATGAAGTGTCATAAAAATAGGTTCCCAGGTTCCCTCCGCCTATCTATAGTAAAGCTAAAGAAAATATACTACAAAAACAAATGTGTGTTTAAATATGATCACTGATCTTATTGTCAATTTGTATACTTATTAAAGAAAATAAAAAAATATAATTAAACAATACAACTACCCTTTCTCCTTTTTAAATAACAATGTAACCGACTAACTTAATACTATAGCGGGTTCTGACAAAACGCCGTCACGCCGTCACGCCGTAATAAACAGGCACCTGCTGTTATGACATAATTATACTCGGAGTAAGGCGAGACTTGAATAATTTAAATTTCCAAGAGACGCTGCTATATAAGTATATTCTTGTTTTACAGTGGATTTTCCTTTAGGTTGAAAGTTGAGTAAGAAAAACTAATAAAAAGAAACTAAGTTTTTACACAACAACTGACTTGGATGAATAATTAATTTTGAAAATAGTAAATCATGTTAGCTCAGAGTAAACTAAACTTGAAATGGTAAGTTTCCGGTATATACCTACCGATTTTTTTAATACACGCTTTTTTAATTTAATCTGGCAGAAGGAACCTAGTGTTAAGACACTCCATGTTCAGACTTTACGCCCAAATTCGAGACATTCTCTTTCTCAACATTGGCTGTTCCTTTAAAATTCTAAACTATCACATTAAATATGGTTGGTTCTCTGCCGTTCATTTTAATAACATTTAAAATATGTGTTATAGGTAACTATATTAAATATTTTGTTAATAAGTAATTTGTTCATATGAAGTAACCAAATAATACAAAAACTAGCAGTGATAAAACGGCGTCAAATAAACTATTACATGAATTTCATAGTTATATATATTAACATCTTCGACAAAAATGACTGCTTTTATTCCCAAGGTACGGAAATTAGTTACATATATTTATAACCTCCTTAGTGATCTCAAGACATAGTTATTAACATATTGCCTCTAATGTAAACAGGAACTCGAAACTTACTTCCCAATTCTGGTCCCGCGAGGTACCGATCGGAACAATCGCATATAAAATGCACTGAATCGGGGCTCGTTTGAAACTGGGTCATAAATAAATTATACACATGCTAAATATGAACTTTAAAGTTTTGCCTATGTAAAATATTTCTAGCTAGCTAACATAAGTTTTGAAAAATAATTAAGATAATCTTGTCGTTTAATATGCGCTTATTATTTCTAGGAATAATGTAACCATTTTAAAAAATCTGAGAGACCGAATTTGACCCCCTTGTAATAATTGTATTGTCATAACACTTGACAATCATACGAAGCTTAGATGACAAAATAATAATAGGTAGGTATTCATCGAGGGTAGATGAAGGGGCCAGGAACTGAATTATTGAATGAAATCTTCAGAGGTTACTATGTTAGTAAACCACTCGAGCTTACTTTTATATCATATTCAGCTCTGAGCAGTTTAATAATAATCAAATCGGCTTCACTTTGTATCCCGCACACGGCAGGGTAGGCAGAGAGAACTTAGAGCTAAAACACTCCATCCCCCAGTTTCCGCCGAATTTTGGAGGCATTGCGTGTGGCAGAACTCAACACCGTGCTTTGCCTCGGCACCAGAGCGAAGAAATGGAAATATAAATTTAAATAAATATTTCATTTCCTCGAGTGGAGATAATCCGGCAATAGACAATAAGGCCAATCGTGGGTCTTAATGGAAACGGAATGTGTTATCTCTAAGTTCCCAGCTTTAAAAAAAGAATATCTTCTATCGCAGATACCAGTATCACGTTAAGCATGTCAGTGTAACTTATTTTTTTAGATCATGCAGGGAGAGCTGCGTGCACAACCTAGTGAAAGTACAAAATGCAAACTTAATTATAAAAAAGCATTTTTATATCTGATGGCAAACTTTACAAGTTCTCGTGATTCTCTAAAACATTTTAAAGCGAAAACTACTCAGAAACGATGGCCTGGATTTAGTACGGAATGCTTTATATAGAAAATATTTTTTTCTACAACAAAAAAAATCATTCGAGCTAAACTTCTATAGAAATTTAAATTCTAAACGAATTAGGTTGAAAACACAAGCGCTGGACGCGAACATCGATTTTTTCACGAATCCGTTGCGAATATTTTTTTGCCCATTTTTATGAATTGCTCTTTCCAAACCAAAATAAAAACTACGAGGCCGATATAAAAAATATAGTTTAGTGTAGTGATATAGACGGCCGCGGCGGCTAAAACTGCAAATCTATGAAATTTTCACTTGAATTCAACTGCTATTGTTTGGTCTATGTGTTTTTTTTTCTATTTACCATAGTCCCATGGTATAAACTAATACAAAATATTCTGGATATCACATTTTTTTCTTTTATTTTAAACTGTGTTGCAATGAACGTAAATGAATTTTTTATATTGTAGTTTAATATTTGGAACGAAAAATTTTAGGTAATTCTTTAATATTTTTAGTATTCAATATGCAATACGTGAATATAAATATTTTTATAAATTGAACAGCTTTCTTTAGTGGCAAAGCTTGAATAGCTTTAAAAATATATGTTTTATGTATCCAAATTAAAATTATTTATGAAATTATTATAAGAATTTAAAAAGCCATATAAATACTATTTCTAATATTTCTGCCTTTTTAACAGGAGTCTATTATTGTAAAGTATTACACATTACATATTACATTACATATTATGTATCCCGCAAACAGCAGGATAGGCAGTGAGAATCTTGGAACCTAGTATCTACAAAGATACAGTAAGAAGCTACAAATACAATTAACAAAATATTTAGTAAACGAAGGAAAACCACTTAAACAAAACTAGGTAGTTTCCTTAAGAAAGCTTAATTTAAAATAGGGTTTCCAGCACAACATATTACATTAAACAAAAGCTCGTGTGTCGGTGCGAGCTTACTTCACTTACCTACTACTATACGAGTAGGTACGTTACGGTCGTCTTGTGATGTCGTAAACTCAAATTAGCTGGGTGCCATTTCTATATGACGTAAATATATATACTTAATGAAATATATAACAATAGTTATTTGGTATTTTAAATTTGTAAATTAATAAAGGCCTTTGTATCGCAGTGGCACAGCTCTTGTCAGTAAAAACGACGTTTGTAGGTGGGTTTCCACTCAAGGGAATGAATTATTTTCATTTCTTACTCTATTAATGAGACAATCTACGGTGTTGAGGAACGGGTCAGAAACAAAAAGTGAGAAATGGTGTTTCTTGATACAGGTTTAGATTCCCCTGCTATGAGTGAAATACAGTGTGAAAAAAAGATGTATACAAATTTTATCGCCAAAAAAATCTATAGGAAAACTCGTTTCGCTCGTTATTACAGAGTGAAGTGAACTCACTTCGCTCTCTGTTATAATGATCATGCATACTGGTGAATACAAAAAAACTCACACAAGCGTTTTAGCATTAAATAAAGAAGAAAGATTATCAATTTAAAACAACCAGCCCACCCATATATCGCTCGTTTGGGGCAACAACGACGTATATGCACCTTAAAAATTAATACATACGAGTTGTTGCACCAAATCAGCAATATGTATTTTCTTAAACTTTTTTTTCCACTGAAAATATTTTACAGGCAAAATGCTTTTACATTAGGAAAAACAATATTTCTTACCTGTACCCAAGTCAAATAAAAGACGTCTCAACCTTTCTTAATCCTTACATAATATTATTCAATCAAATTTAAACCTAAATGTGAGGAAGTAAGATCTCTTTCAGTTCACCTCAAGTTCTCCAGATCGTTTCTTTCGCTACATGTCCTAGTTAACTTTTAATAAGGTAACGTGCAGGTCGTACAAATAGTTTCAAATTAAGTCGGTCATTGCAGCTAAAACTTGGCCCAAATTCTTGTGGAATAAACTTCTTTTAATGTTCTGCTGAATACGACGCTATTTTGTATGTACATATTTTTAGGTTAAAATAAAAAAAATATATATAATTAAATTAAATTTTCTTTATCACTGTTTAAAAATATGTTATATAGATCGATTAAAGTGTAAACTTGCTAACAGCCTATTTAACAAATTATCAGGAGATTAATTTTAGTTTATCCATATAATACGCATAGGTATGTTGGCGAAATTTTGTCCTACACTATTTAAGCTACCTAAATGCCAAATTACAACTTTCTGAGAACAACTTTCCAAGCCTCTTCGTTTGTATGTTTTATTTCACGCTATATACCTCACTTTGCAAAGTAGGCACAGAGAACTTGAGTATTAAAATACTTCCATTCCTCACATTTCACCGAATACTGAGCCGAGTCGAGTAGTGGATCATAACTCTCGTTACCAGAATTAGGATTTGAAAAATTTAAATGTTTTATTTCCTCAAGTAGGAATCGAACTCACAACGTGTCGCGCCGCGTTTACAGTCGCACACTCGTGCCCCTGCGCCACTACTAGACCCGAATTATATTCATAATTATAATGATTACCAATCCATGTTATATTTACAAAATTAAGCAGTAGTATTGCACAAATAAAGCCACTGAAACAATATTATAATAGTTTTCCGAACCCTTTCATACATTTTTCCTTTAAATTGTTATATATACATATACAGTTTAATTCTCAACAACTCTGTTAATTAACATAGCTTGCACTTGAATCTTGAAACTTAGAAGTAAAAACAAATATTAATTTAATACCTTAATAACTACAATTTTAACTAAGACATTTCCTATCTAAAGAAATTTAAAGAAAACATAATGTGACAAATATTCTCAATCACAAGGAATTCGTTTTATAGACAGACCTCTGCAAATTAAACTCCAGCCTCACCTATTCCGCTGCGGAACCCATTTGGGCAGAAATTACTCCAATTTATTAGGATTCCTCAAATAATTCCGCTGGTCTATAATATTTAGTAGATATTCTGGGAGAGACGCTTTAAAATAACTCTATGCCTGGATTGGGAATGCGACCTAAATACTTTGTAGTGAATATATTTTAACTGGGACGCAAGAACTCCTCGTTTTTTTAATACTTATTGCATTTTGCATGAGAGAGCAACTCTAGTGGTTACAAGTTAATCCTTATATGAGCGGTGGAGGTTAAATGTATATTATTTATTTTAATATAAAATGTGCCTTTTTATAACATAGAGATGTATTTCAATATTATCAAGCTGGTTGGATTTTTATGCATTTATGCGTGGTATGAGTAATTCAATACAATTGTTAGTCTAAGTAAAGTAGACACACAATTATAGTGCTAAGAAAATAAATATACCTGTGAAAGTACTAAACAGCTAATCACAAATAAATATTTAGTAATAAAAAGATTTAGTAAAAGTATTTAGTGAATCAGTAACTGCAGTAAACAGCCTAATATTCATTTTACAAAATCCCTTTACTGAAAAATAAAGTTGCTCTCCTTGCGTTTATTTTGTCAAAATTCGAACAGATTTTAATGCGAATTTTCACTAATAAACAGAATACTTCAAGAAAGATTTATATTTAGTATAATACTTTTAAATGTAATTTACATTTGCGATGTCATACAATATATATATTAACACTTATATATTGCAATCGATTAGCCACTCGGACGACGCCGTGAGCTGAATACTAGAGTGCAGTAAATAAAACTTTGGGGAGAAATGAAAATTCAGTTATATTATATGAATGAAGACGTTGATGTCAATGGAAAATTCGATATAGGTATGTAGAGACCGTAGCGTCCATTCTCTCCGGCTACCCCGCAAGGAATAAAGCTTGAACCAAAAAAATATAGCTTGCAAAAATGGATGAACTGTATATACGGCGACAAGGCTAAAAAGAATCACAAAAAAAGAAGAAAAAAAAAGCACTCGTAAATACCTCCAATACTTATCGAGAAACCGTACGGTCTACTATAAAAATTTAATGAATTGGATCCATAAGCTCAGATAAAGGCCATTAAAGCGAACGGGATATAAAATTGAACAATAAAGGATTTCCTCTTTTTAAAGCTTCGATTATAACTTTTTTGTGACTGAGGGCAGATTACGTCATCAAATGATTTTCTGGATAATATTTTTAGAAACTTCTTTTTTGAAGTGATAGCGCCAATTTTGATTGAGATTTAAATGAGCATAAATAGTGATATAGTATAATAATGATAAAGTGAATAACTTTGAAGTTTGGACAAAGCGCGGCATTGAGTTCCGTCACTTACCATGCAATGGATCGCTCAAAGGAGGCAGAAATCGAAACAGAGTAAGTTAATACTACCCCACGTTCCCTCTACCGAACCGTATATTGCAGGAAATAGTTTCACGTTGCTTTGAAGATATATACGTACTCAGTGTAAGTTGATAATTGATTGATAATTTATCATTGGAAGAAACCGGGAACGAAAGTGTTTCACTATCACTTTCCCAAGTTCCCTCTGTCCACCCTGCTATGTGCAGGATACAGCATTAGTGGCGGAAGTGTTAACAAAATTATTAACTCACTTCCCCTCTGCTTACTAATCACCGAAATTAATATGAAACAAAAAATATATAAGTAAATTCGCACAAGCTAATCTGTATCCGGCACAGTGTAGGCAGGAAAACGTAAAAACCTAGTGTTAAGACACTCCGTTCCTCAAATTCCGAATTCTTTAGGCATTGAACGTTAAGTGGTGGAACTCAACGCCACGCTTTGGCTCGTTACCAGAACAAGGTGGAATGTTAAATATTTCATTTCTCGAGTGGAAATCCAACTCACGATCATCATGTACCTATACATACGCACGCTTGCGCCTCTGCGTCACCACGTCCTCGTGGAAATATTAATAATGTGAAAATATTAGTAATAAACGGAAGTAATACAGAAAAAAGAACGTTACCTAACGTCCCCTAAATCATTGAAGTTGGTATCAAACAAAAATATGCAATAAAGCCTTTTTATTTCACTATTAATGAGTTCCTCAGTTGCTGGAGCGACCGCGCTGACGGGGGATTAAGGTACCCGTACTAAGTGTTAGTCGATTATACTTTAAGTGTTATTAGATATGATTTTTTATTTTATTTTATTTTTGTTTCACGCTTGAACCCTAGTGGGATAGTTAGAGATGAAGGGGCACCAAACGCTAAGATTTCTGCATACCTGTCCACTCTCATCAACTCTCTCCAGTATTGATGTTGATTTATTATTTTAGGTAACTGACTGTATATGACAGCTATTTCAAATAAAATAAAATTTATTCTCTCTAGGGCGGTTTAATAAATACCAGCGTGTTATTTTACCGCCTAGAAAATATCCCTCTGAAAGGATAAAAAATAGTAATAATGGTTGGCTAATACAACTTTACTTAATGGAATGCTTCATCATATTATTTTGTCACACAAAATATAACGTTTTCTTAACAGTAATAAAAAAAAAATCTCTCAATCGAAATTATAACCGTTGCGTTTACATTCAGACGCTGAAATTATAAAAGATCATATAACACAAAAAATCTATATTTGAATTTTATTTTACTCGTATAGTAGATAAATAAACATTTTGACTTCGCATAAATCTATTACAAATGGTAATGGATAGCAAAAATTGCAACGTTGCTTGATGGGCTAAGTCTTTTTGCTCGTACTCTGAAGGTGATTTTGCAGAGGAATTAATAACCGCCCTCAAGATTGATTAGGAGTAAAGTTATTTTAACGACGACGTACTTTACAACGTGATAATTATGCACGTCTTCGTTTTATAACTCTGTTGAAACGTTTGGAAGTTCTTGGCGATATAAATTAACTTTTAATAATACTAGTATGTATGTTTGATGTGTCTTCACAATGTGAATTTAACTATTTATTTTTAATATTTTTTTTTATTTAGAGAAGTTATTATAAATTAAAACAGAATATCTAAATTTTGTTTTCTTTAAAATATTATAACGACAACACAGTCTGTGACTGTGAAACTAACACCTGTACAATTAATAGTTCCTATCCGCGTAAATATAAATGAAGCGCGGCTATAGGCTCCACCACTCAACAAGCAATGTCGCTCAGAAAGAGGGGGAACGGAGTGTCTGAACACTAGATTCCGTCTGCCTACCCTGCTATACCACAAAAAGCTGTAACTGCTGCATAAACACAAATTCTAACAAAACCCACCTAATAGTCGATTTAATCCTGAAATCCCTATTTAAATGTTTTCATAAACACAATTCAGAATTCAATTACATAAAAGTGCCTCTCATTTTGACTCCACCGTAGTCATTATGAACAACAAAGCTGAAATCTTCAGGGTTCAGGTGTAATGAGATATGGAGGGCACTCGTTTCGTTCTCAGTAAATTATGACGTCTAATTATATGGCCATTGTTGAATTTTGGTAGTGCATTTAATTTTGTTTGTACTGACGCCACGTTTGATATTTGGTGTAAGGTATAGGATTTTGGTCGTAGCTTATATTTAGATTGAAGTTTTCTTTGTTAAAATGAATTTTTGCAAATAAATTAAAGCTAGCACCATCTCGGACAGTCGAAAATCCTCACTTACTTAAAGTTAAACTTTATTGTTGCAATTTTATTTTCACATTTAAATTTACATTATTAGTTATCATACATTAAATATTCTTAAATAGTGTGACAACCGCAATATCAGAGACTTTATTCCGATATAAAAAAAGTGTATTTTCTTATTATGTTTTATCCCAAGAGGTTTTTATATTTATAATATTAATATTTATTCGACCGCACAAAGCTAAAAAACCGAATGAAGAATTACCTTCAAAGTCTAAGAGCCTGTATGTAATATTTAAAATTTATTTAATGTAAAATAAAGATCTCTACTTTTCGCCTAACATTCCAAACACTGAACGTTGAGTAGCATAACCCAACCACGCGTTTTGTCTACCAGAGCACTAAATTATAATTTATATGAATTTATTACCATAATTGATTTTAACTTGTACCATTGGTTAAATGTCATTTAATTTACACGAGAGCATTGAAGTGTGCAGATAATAATCCATTCTCGTCCACCTGATACGCTGGTACTCTGGTGCTCTGGTCTGTGAGGTACAGTCACTTATAATCTTCCTGTTATTGTCATATAATTCATTTGCGAATACAAAGGAATTTCGGGAAACGTGGCTTAATAAGGGCTTTATTATGTTAATTTTATTCTTGAATTTCTGTAAAATATGTGTACAGTTGGGAAAAGTTAAGCTAACATGGTTTAAAAGTTTGTAATATAGTTTGAACTTGTTCGAAAAAATGTTTAAGTGAACTTTCATAATATAAATCTAACCCCATAAGGAAAAAAATATAATTATAGAGCACTTGGTCGGTTTTCAAGAGGATCGAGTTCAAATCCTGCTACATTCATTTTTTTATATGTTTTCTGAATAAGTAAAAACAAAGAGTATTATTTTGTTAAATATTGTTCAATTTTCAATTTTTATAATATAAAAGCACAACTCCTCTCAATAGCCAAACAAACTTTTAATCTTTAAACTTAATCTCAAAGAAGTATTTAAACTGTCTGCACTAGCCGTCCTTAATTCATTAGCGATCAAACAAATGCAGGAGCGATCGTCTCAACAGTTCCGATGCACCTGCGAACGGGCGATAATGAAACTAATTTAGTACTAACTTATACAACTACGAATAAAGGAAATTGCTTTTTGAGAGAAAATTTACTTTAAACTTGTTATGGAAGAGTATATTGAATATCAATATTGTACCTGTATACTAACTATCTGACTTTATTTATAATTAATAATTTTTACTAATATTATAAAGTTGAAGTTTTCATTAGGCCAGTGGTGACGCAGGGGCACAATTATGTGACTGTGAAAGGGACATATTGTGGGTTCGATTCCCATTCGAGGAAATGAAATATTTAATATTTTCATTTCTTCGCTCTGGTGTCGAGGCAAAAGCTAGGCCACTCAACACGCAATACAGATTCAGCGTGAAGCTGATTTATTTTTATCTATTCTATTTATATTTAATTGAGCGAAAAATAATACAAAAAGTGGAAAAGTATAGAAAACAAAAGAACAAATCAACAAATTCGATACTAAAATAAAAACCCCAACAAAACCGCTATATCCACACTAAATTTCGCGCCCTGCTCATACAAAGTTGTCCATACAAAGAATAGCTTCTAATTACAATTCAGTACATTGGTGGCTGAAATGAAAATGTGAAAATAACGCACGAATAACAATTCGTTGGATACTGCGGGCGAGGTCGTGAAATTTTAACTAACCGCGCTGCAGTTTTATTTGCTCTGTCGTGAACGCTTCAATACTCTAACCAGTGTAGGTACTGCGGGCGTCGGTCAACTCACACAGAATTGTTGTTAGAGAGGGCATCGTGCCTATTAAACTATATTTTTAGCTTTACACTGTATCCTGCACGCAGCAGAGTAGGCAGAGGGAACCTGGGAACCTAGTACTAAGACATATCGTTTCTATTCGTTTCTAAGTCGCCGCGCCGCCGCCTGGATACCAGAGCTCATTTCCTTGAGTGGGGCCTTCAAAATTTGCTAAAAAGTGGAAAACGGAAGATTCTTAAACGAAACGGAGTGTCACACTAGGTTCCAAATTCCGTTCTGCCTACCCTGCCTGCTATGTGAGAAATAGGTGAAAAATACGTTGTAAGACAATTAAAATATTTATCTTCCTAGCTTCATTCTACAATAGTATTCTAGTACCTACATAAGTAACTTAAAATATTGGTATAATTGAACTGGGTAAATTAAATGTAAGCATATTTTTATTCACCATTTTAGAGATTTACTAGAAGGAACTTCTGTTATTTTCTACGATCCTTAAAACTGAAAAACAAAAATAAAATAAGTAACAATTTCCAATCGCTTCCGTAATAATTATGTCTGTGGCTTACAAACAGTTTTAATTTTTTGCTTATTTACAACGTAGCAAAATAAACTTACTGATTCCCATCATTATTTAATGGCACTCTGTAATAAATAATTAAACACTAATTTAAATTACCTAAAGTACCTACTCATAGAATTGTTGTGTTGAAATATTAGGTACGTCTAAATACAGTGTCTGACTGCAAACGCCACATTTTTAGGTTCCTGTTTGGGAAAATTACTTATGGTCCTTTCGTCAGTCTAATATCAAGATAAAGTACAGCGTTGAGTTTCGCTATTCAGTACATAATGTCTCGAAAATTGGTCGGGAAGTGAGTACTCTTTGCGCTACTGCGCAGTGTCTTAACACTAGATTCCTTTTGCCTGTTCTGCTAAATGCGGAATACAAAGTTAAACTAAAAAACTAAATAAACTTGTAAAGATTTAATATAAGTTTAAACTATGAATATACTCGTAAGTTCAATTTTTAATACAAATTGAGTTGTTTATTGTCACCCTTAAAGGAACCTATTCTTTCAGCTTCGAACGCATGCATTCAGCAACGCATGTAGCAGGGTAGGCAGAGGGAGCCTAGTATTATACACTCCACTCTCCGCTTTCCGCCAAATTCTGGAGACAATAGCCTGTTAAGTGACAGACTATTCTTTCATCCCAGTACGAAGAAATATTACT
>HE671593.1:2113-34499 GCA_000313835.2 Heliconius melpomene melpomene | reverse complement strand
TGTTTTTAATGCTGATGATGTTGCTCTAAAATTTGATACCCAATTTCTGATTGTTGGTCCAGTGGGAATGGGATCACGTCGACCAATAGCAAAATGTAAACGGAACGCACGCTGTGTTGTGATCACGGAGCCGCCATTTTTAATAAACTCTTCAACTACGAACGCACGATGTTATCCCGACCAAGCCATTGCTCACACTAAAACTGCATGTCATGGCGCGTCTAATGACACCATCCCCACCCTTCTACTCCTTCTCTTCTTCGTGCAACGTCCTTCCAAAACCGGAAAGTTCAATATGACTCACCCTGTAGGTTCGATCTGCTATTGGATGGAATTTTGGAAATGACGAATGACATCGAACACGAAATAGGGAACGTAGTGAGTTAACACTAGATCTGGTTCATTTACTATGTAGTCAAGCGTAAATAATAAAAAATAAATTAAAACAAAAAATGCCCTTCAGCTTCACGCTATATTCTGTATTATTTATATAAATTTGAAATGAAATGTGTCAGTTTCGATTACATACTAACTGCAAATGATAAAAATACAGAAACAAATTAAATTAGCGAAATCTATTTTTCAGTTTCCCATTTATTCATTAAGAAAAAAATATTGGTTCTACCATACACAATGATGAAAAATATCTAATAAACAACTAAAAACCCAGTATTTGACTTACTTTTAGTTGGCAAAGAAAAATCTATATGCAATAAAATATTCAGTTTTATATATTTCCCTATATGGTATGTATATGAATATATCGGATTACTACATCGAACCTTTCTGATATATTAAATTTTCGATAACGCATCCTCAAAGAGAGGAGACTGCATCGGGCGTGCATCTGGCGTTCGTTATCACTCATGCCTACCATCCAGTAAACTTGTGTTCTATCTAGCTTTGGTATAGCGAAGATTCGATGAAAATAACAACAAAAAAACATTTATCCACCAAGATGACCTCATGTCAAAAATATTCCTCCGGTTATCATTGTTACGTATCCAACATTTATCGATAAAAATAAATCACGCGTTATTTTTACAACATACTAATGACGAGTGACTCCGTCCTCCTTCACTCTCAGATTGAAATGTCCAACTAGGATTTCTGAATAACCTGAATGTACACAAACGACCTCAATATGAACTCAGAGACACTTTTGTTTAATTATTTTATTTAGCTTCATGCCTGGGGGGCCTAGTGTTAAGAGCGAGAATATGAATATATTACAGAATTCACTAACATACAACACACAGCCGGAACTACGCTGCATACAACGTAGATTTTTTATATGTAGTTTCCTTGGAGATAATAGAGAAGCACCATGGAGATAATAGGATTCCCTAAAATTTTAATCGGAACACGAACAACAGGATTTTACGTTTTATAGTACACGCAAACGCAAACGAAGTTGCACTACTTTTTAATCCAATATTTTTTTATTACCTGCTTATTTAAAAAAAAAAGCTTTTTATATAAAACATAGCTATAAATTAAGTGGATGGCAGCATTACCTCTCAGTAAATAGGTTCCTGGAGTCCATTTGAGCGAAAATATATGATAAGAGCTATTGAATCGCGATATATTGAATTGAATGACGTAATAAATGGGCATCATACGATTGAAATGGACGAACGATTTTTAATATTTATTAATATTTACTAATTAACGCAATCTTTGTGTATCGCATATCAAATGATGATCGACGTGATAAGTGTGAGTTCGATTTCCATTCAGAGTTATTAAAAAATAATTCTGTTTTCCCAGTATGGTTGTAGCATGGTTAATTGTGTTTGTTATTTTAGCCCGCATTGATTGTCTTAAGTGAGCAGTGAGTCTTTAAAAAAACTAATTATACCCTTTAGTATTTGAATTATATCTATTTGATATTAGATTTTTTAAATTCTGATTTCTATATCTGTACATTATATACTTATAACGTCATAAGACAACATCTTGAAAAACATTTTGAGGTCTTACTTAGAACACAATAAAAATACAAAAAAAACCAAATGATAAGCTACTGATATACTGTCGTGATGAAAACCAGAAGTCTTTGGATAATATAACTAATATTTTCTGGGGCCATGTGGTAAGGAGTCTACGCAATTTCATAATTACCCTTTTTCTTGATATTACAAGCGAATAATGATGTAGACTTCAATGTCGTCGGGTAGATGGGTTTTGTCTCAGTAAATACATATGAAAATGTCTAAGTAAATACATATGAAAACATATGAACTAAACTTAATTTTTTTTCTCATCCGTGCTTTTTTCTAATCTTTTCCAATGTCTTTTTACGAGTTTAAATTTTTGACTTGTGTATGCGTGGACTTTAAGCCGTTGCAGGAAAATCTCGTTTTATCTTGTTTCTCTAAAAAAAAATAAAAGTCTCCCCTACACTCCCCAACCAACTAAGCTGCGCTTGTGCGTTGATTATCACTCACTCAACTATAGAAGACTTTTATATACATATAGATGTACCAATACACTCGAAGAGCTTATCTAGCGCTTTTCGAAACATTTTCAAAGCAAAGTAACGATGTTTGATGTACAGATACAGCACGTAGGGCCAGCAATAAAAAGTCATTGCCCACGTTTTCACTTGTGCGAAAGAAATACAAAAGAGTTTCTATAGCCACCTGACTTAATCTAAAGATCGACGAAACATTGTTATTTTATGCACCCCTAAGATTTTATTTCTTCTATAAGGAAATACTAAGTATTTGGGTTCTTTTTTAATAACGTTCCTTTTTGAGTCGTGTTTATGTGAATTCACCTGTTTCGAACTTTGATGTATTTAAATAAAGTTACAATTTATTTATTTCAATTATTTATATTATACAATTTATTTATAAAGTTGTACATTTCTTGTTGCTATGTGCACAGCATGAAGCTAAAAAGAGCCCTCTTACATAAATGTACAAACGCAAAAAACAGTATTTCAATTCAAACAAGTAGTCCCAGAGATTAGCGCGTTCAACCAAACAAACTCGTCTGCTTTGTAATAATAGTATAGCTATTCTTATAATGAAACAATCTATCAAAACTAAAATTCTATTATCAACGAAGTCTATTCATTGAATAAAAATATCATTAATCTCACTGACCGTCGCGCTATTTGTTTCCGGTAAATTGATAAAAATTAGACATCATTAGGGGATGGAAATAAATTACTGTATATTTTTTATGTCATTTAATAATATTACCTCTAATTTGTATTGACCCGCAGCTTCTAAAATGCTACAAATGATTACTTTTTGTTACATTGATTCGCCGAATGTTTGAGTGTTGAATGAAAATAATAATTAAAACTAAGCGCGGTGTTAGGTTACGCAAATAAAAGCATCGATATATCGTACTACCGTATGATATGTCTGTACATGACCTCCACCCATCCCTAAGTATAGAGGCGACCATAACAGCTGAAAGCTATAAAATTACAGTGCTGGTATCATTAAAACATTTTTATGTGAAAAATGATAAGCCGCCACAAAACTCCATAAAACTGGAGCCCGTCATAAAGTGCTTTGTGTGTGTTTTATTATACTTTGATTACGAATGACATGGCTACGATTGAAGAATTGTGGTGCATCGCCAAGCAATATTTATTTTTTTCCAGCTTCCAGGAAGCTTAGACTTGCCCATAATATATATTTTATTTGTTTGGGCTCCATTTTTTTAAAAACAATTTTTATTATTAATAAAAATAATAAAAAATAGAATGTATTAATCTAAATGAAAAAAAGAAATATTAAGTTCATTCTCTTATTTCCTTTGGCCATTCTCTCTTTTCCTCAACTTTTATTGACCCATTGCTCGATATAGGTCTCCTCGTTGGGCTTCCAATCAATTCGGTTGTCTGCTCTTCTCGTCAATTGTCAGCTCATCGTTCTGACAAGATAATTAGTCCATTTTAGAGAATCGTCCTACATTTCGTTTACCCTGCCTAGGTCATGATTGACTAAGATTTTCGACGTCCGTCAGTTCTGCAGCAAACGTGACCCACATCTCGCCACTTGAGCTATGCGTGAATGGTTCGTGCAATATAAAATCAGATATTGCAACTGATTTTCAGCTTCACGCTGTATCCCGCACACAGCAGGGTAGGCAGAGGGAACCCAGTGTTAAGACACTGCGTATCCCACTTTCTGCCGAATTCTGGAGGCATTGTGTGTTGAGTGACGGAACTCAATGCCGCGATTTGTCTTGAGACCAGGGCGAAAAAATGGAAACATCAATTTAAATAAATATATCGTTTTGTCGAGTGGGGATCGAACCCACAACCATTCTTGCTTACAGTCACCTGTGCCCCAGCTCCACGACTTACCTCAATAAACGTTATCTTCATTCTTTTTGTAATTTTCACAATTAATAGTAGTAGTTATGATATTATTTTATTTTACATTACTGTTACTATTAATAAATTAAATAAATCATTAAAAAAAATCTTACAAAAAATCTTTTGTAAACGTATTGTATGTAAACAAGAAATTCAATAAGTAGGCGACATAACACATTTGTACTCGAATGTGGGGTTCTATTCTTGTTTCATAATGCGTGGGCGTAAAAGTACTCGCTAATGCCATTGTTATTAACATGTTAATTGTTGGGAGGGACCGAGACATTTGTGGGAATTAATGAATTTAATATTTTGGTAGCTTTAGCTTTAAAGCCGTTTCGGAGTAGTGTAACACTGCCTGATCGTAATCACGATGGTCGTGGATACATTTCCCATTTGGAAGAATGATTTTTTTTATTTAGTTTAATTTTAAAAAAATTCAACAAACAAATCAGCTTTACTCTGTATTCCGCACACAGCAGGGTAGGCAGAGGGAGCCTAGTGTTAAGACCCTCCGTTCCCCACTTTCCGACGAATTCAGGTGGCATTGCGTGTTGAGTGGAGAAACAGAACGCCGCACTTTTGCCTCGACACGAGAGCACCGAAATTAAAATATAAATTTGAAATATTTAATTTCCTCGAGTGGGGATCGAACCCACAACCAGTTGCGTTTTTAGTCACACTTTGTGGCCCTGCGCCACGATCGAATTTAAACTACTTAAGCCCAACTTTATATATTCTACACTTGAAAACCCAACCTCATCTAAAAAAATATATGTAAACTTTAAGTAGCAACTAAATAAAACAAACACAAATATAAAAAGGTTCTAGTAAAAAGTTATCCAAGAACAACTTTTAAAATGACAGTTTAATATGAAATTAATTTTAAATAATCACTAAACTACAAGCAACCTTTATAATAAACTCTTAGTGTCATTACAAAAATGACAAAAATATCTTCGAAGGAAGCTACTCCAAGTTCCAATCTGCCCGAGTACCAATTACAGTGAGTAGGAACTGTAGCCGCGGAAACTCTTCGAGCCAATTTTATCCGATACCAAATAACGATTTCATCAAACTTCACAATTTTAGTTTTAACTTTAAATTACAGACTGGAAGTGTCCTGCAACTTTGATGGGCTATTGCATTTATGAAATAACAACCTTTAATATGAAACAAAAATAACTCAGTTATTCACAGAGTGAAACGTAAGTTCGTTATACATTGCCGTTTTAAATATAATTTATCTGAGGCCGTCATGCCGCAGTGTCACGGCGTCTGGCTGTTAATAAAATGGTAGGATGGGTTCGATTAAAACTTAAATTTAAAATTAATTGACATCATTCCAAATTAATTGTTTACAAATGACAAAAACCAATTAATTTTCCCTCGTCCTGGTAACAAGGTAAAAAGGTAGTTGAGTCCCGACGCTCAACCGGCATTGTCTCGACAACTATGCCAAAAATGGAGACCAGAGTATCTTAACACTACGTTCGTTCTGCTTATCCTGGTACACAGAAAGAAGTGTGAAACTGTTTTTAAGTAAAAAAAAATCCTATTAAAACCATCAATGTATATCATAACATGGAAAATTACGATACAAATAAATGATGTATGAAGTAGGTTATACGTAGGTCATTCAATCAATCGCCCGAGTGAATGTTGATTGGTAAATAGATATGTATGTATATTTTGGCGTTTTTTCACCGATGCTTGTTCGCTGGGGCATAACAATGTGTCAACAGCAGTGAAATTTTGTTTTTCGGATTTTCGCTCCGGCGGCTGTATTGGGTAGGTACGGGCGTATAGGAGTGACTTTCAATAATCAATTTGATTAATAATTTGTAAATATTTTGCTTGTGTCTATAACGGATATGGTGTTATTTTGTATGCGTTTTTAACAACATTCTTTCAATATTTTTAATATGGTGTATACTCAAAAATATAAAAGTGGCATTTTTTTTTTCGATTATTTTTTTGACACACAGGATTATAAAGCCAAAAGATAGAAAAGGAATACTATTAGCTGCAAAAGCACAAGACGAAAGTACTGAAAAAGATGAAGTCTCTATTTTGATTCTATCTTAAGATTCATGTTTACTTTCAAGCTATCTTTGGATAGCCAAGCCATGTTAACTCTTTATTGGGGATCCATTTCCTCTTCCTCACTCACTGTGTTCCTATAATTTCCTTTATTTACTACTAAACCATACATCTCTTAATAATTTCCGCTAAAAATATATATATTTCATGATATATTTGGAACGATATTTGGCCATTTTCGTCCATGCCAGAGGGGAGCTGAACGCAAATCTGTAGAATAATGACGACAACAAATCATAAGCTAAGCCTTTTCTAGCAGATAATATGACGTAAATAATACGAGATACTTGCAAAGAATCAGAATGTGCGATCATATAAGAAATCCACAAAGGGTAAGGGTCGTTTGATGTTCAAATAGAGCGATTTTCAATTTATATCGTGTTCCTCGGGTATCGGAACGCCTACCTCAGCCTTATTTGGTTTTATATTTAATACTTATATTGTGTAATATGGTTTTTTTTGTTTTACGAAATTGGTATTTGCTATTTCATTTATAATGAAATTTATATAATAACTAGTTGTTGTCCGTTGCTTTCTCGATTAATTCTCCATTTTCAGGGTTCCATATCTCAAAAGGAAAAAACCGGAATACTTATGGTGATCCTATGATCCCTTTATTGTCCATATTGTTGACGTATCAACTTTAGGTCTTCGAACACAGAAAATATTAAGTGTCTAAGTCAGCTTCATGAAAGTATACAAGCATTATGTATAATTTTTGCTGTATTTTCTATGAAATTCAGGAATTTAAAAAAATATAGGGTAGTTCCTGAGGATCTACAAATATGAAATTTGGCACGCAATAAAAGAAAGGTCTAAATGGGAAGACAAATAATAAGACTGAAATTTTATAGGTATTTCATATATTAAACATTATTGCTTGCAATACAAATGACTGAAATAATCCGTAAAATGGATTTTTTTACATTACAAGTAAACACTATTATAAACTTATAATTTCCCGTTGAACTACAATCCTGAAAATGGTAGATTATGCAGGCAGACCCTATCAACATACACCGGGATTAATGCCAGGAGAAAGAAAATATAAGTTTATATGTATCTATCCTACAAAAACTATAGCCCAATAAAAAATCGAACCCACGACCAAATAAGCCCAAACAACCACACATACATGCAACCAAAAGCAATCGCTATGTTTGGCTGTACCATACATTACTGTCCCCTCACGCGCTGTACAATAGTTCGGTTATTGGCATTCCTGGGCGAGACTATTGTGAGCAAGCTAATGATAAATCGTTGAATCTGCAACCGCTCTGCATTCGCTATGTCTATCTATCTATCTATCTATTTTGAACGGTTTCTTTTAACGTTTTACAAGTTTGCGGGAAAATTGGATATCTATCTGGAAAATTTACCTATATATTTTCTATTTTGTATTTATTTTTAGAGACGACTGTGGTTGCACAACCGTCGGCTAACAACGTGATGGTTGTGAGTTCAATTCTCACTTGGATAAATTAATTATTCTCGATTACTTGCTTTGGTAATAAGACAAAGTTTACTTTTTTCTTTCAGCTTTATTCTTCATTAAAGCAGAGCAGAAACTAAGAAAATTTAGTGTCAAGATATTCTGTTTTCTATTTTTCTGGCAAATTGTAATGGTGAAGCTCCTACAACAATTTTTTTTGATGCTTCACGCTGTATCCCCAAATAGTAGTAGGTAGGCAGAGGAAAACTAGGAACCTAGTATTCAGATAAAGACTCCTTTCCCATTAAGATACTTCCGTTCCCCACTTTCCGCCGAATTCTCGAAGCATTGCGTGTTGAGTAGCAGATTCGAACGCGACGACTTGCCTAGTTACCAGAGCGAAGAATATTTCATTCCCCTAGACACAATAGAACCCACAACCTTCACGTTTACAGTTGCACGTTTACATCACTGCGAAAGGGCGTTAATATAATAATAATATTATTAATATTTTACATAATTCTAAAACGTCAAAACGTCAAACGTCAAAAAAAGAAATCTAGTAAAAAAAAAGAAACGAGGCTACAAATAAGCAACGTGACGTTACTTACACATTTCGCTTCATCTAAACAAGGTTCATTAGAAACAGCTGTTCTAAAGGGATTAAATTAAGCGAAAGAAAAATCCCTTGTTATTTAAAACTTTCGCCCGTATTCTAAGAATTATTTAGAAATAGCGCTGTCGTCTTGAAAAATATACTGAAATAATATTGCATGTATCCATTTATATTTGAATTATTTTCACTTTCCAGATCTTGGAAATAAAGCGCGGCTTTGAATTCTGCCTGCCTGCCTGCTTTTTGAGTTCCGCCACTAAACATACAATGTCTCATTTGGCGGTGCGTGGGAACAGAGTGTCTTAACACTACTTTTCCTCTCTATATCACATGCAAGATACACACAATACAACATAATGAAATTTACACGTTCTATCGAAAGATAAAAGTACATAAAAACATGTATTACAACGGCTAGACAAAAATACATAAATAACGAAGGCTTTCAAAATGAATGTGACCAAACAAATAGATCTTTCGTCTCGTAAATTTATGCTAATAACTATGCCGAGCGCTGCGGGATTCATTTCGCGGATTTATGGGGCCCGCGACACGGGCAGAATTAAAAGTTTTGTATGTGGAAAATCGAGAACGTATGAAATATTCTTGTGTATGAATAGTTTGAATCATTTCATGTCGATGTGGATTTTAGTTTATTTGTTTTATATTATCGTTTATTGCATTTTTGGTATCATTGAAAATGTAGTTAAACAGTATCGTTTTTTAGCTTCGTGCCTCCATTTTTAGCTTAGTGTTAAGACAGAAAGTGTCTTTCGTCTTGTCGTTTGTCGTCAAATTTTCGTGACATTGAATGAACCCAACGCCACGCTTTGTCTTGTGACAAAGCGACGAAAATGAAAATATTAAGCAATTGATTTTGATGGAAACAAATCCACGCGCTTACAGTTTACACGCTACGACGGCCTCGAGAGAGGAAGATACTTTCTGACTATATCACGATGCAATTCACTTCATTAAAGCAAAAGCTTTTCCAGATACATAAACAGACATCAATACCCCAAACGACACTTGTACTCAAAACACTCGAATGACCCTAATAAAAGTTTTCCTAAAACACCCCAAAAGACGAGCTGCATACAAAGACCAGGTAATTTCTTAAAAACAGCTCCACACCGGTTATAACCGGTTTCAACCGGCCCCAACCGGTTGTGGTACAGTTAAAGGCAATCGTGCGATTCGTGTCACATTGCGGCAGATTCGAATAGAAATGGGAATTAGGACGTTTCGTAGTGCACCTAAATGTTGGACGACATTGCAGATGCATAATGTGGAGGATTATTCATGAGTATATTAATTATTTAACAGTCATCCAGGAGTATCCATTGTGTTTAGGCGTAAGGCGTGACGTATGCGACAAGCTGATTATTGGCTCATAGAATAGCTCAATTAGGGATTCCATAGTTTGTCTATAAGTTGTAATTAACCACTGATTTTCTGAGGATATACTTATTACATACATAAAAATAATCATAAAATATTTTTTATTTTTAAATTTTTTTAAACAGGCGTAACCTGTAGCTAATATCGATGACGAATTGGAGGAACAACCCACGTTTCTCACTTACTTCAGTAAATATTCACTAAAATGAAGACAAAGCCTTAACTGCGGTAGAAAAGTTTGCTTTAGCTCGAACGTAACTTTATATTTTCTTGTTAGTTATTTGATATTTCTCCATCCTTCCGCATTTGAAAAGTTAATCTAGCCTTGGAAGCGCGACAGACGTAGCAATATTGGATATGGGAGTATTTGCTGTAAAAATACGCATTACTTTGCATTTCGAGAGTGGTTTTAAAGTAGGTCAGTATCCTACAATGTTGTCCCCGCTACGATACGTTGTATAAGCGAGTTTTATTTATTTTTTGTTGTGCGGAAATCTGCATGCTATGGTGATAATATATTATTTGTAAAATATAAGAATAGGATAATAATTATATTTTTTGTTATATATTATTAAATAAGCTTAAGCTTATTTTAATATTGAAGCGGAATTATTCGGAATCTTTACATTAAATTTAGCTATTGTTATTATGTAATTTATATTATAACAGAAAATATAAGCTATATTACGGTAAAGTTTTATCTAAATCCGTTCAGCAGTTTTTGACGAAAATGGAACAAACATCTTTTTTATTTCTTATCTTTCTTCCACCTCTGTACTCAATAAAAACCACCCCGCACCTATTTATCCCCCGTGTACGTTCAGTTTAATGAAGTTTGTTCAGATCTCAGTCCATATGTTTGCATACGATTTTAAGCTCGATAATAGGGTGATGATTGATTTCGTATTTGTTCTCTACTTCGCAATGCCTATGGTGAATGGAATTAATGATGTCTTTTGCAAATATTGTTATAAATTTTAATTGTTGGTATAATATATATTTATGTGATAATATATTAAATCTTAAGTGCAGTTTGAGCACCGCCACTTTCTATGTTTCGAATTGAAGAGGAAAATGGCGAGTGATGACTCTCTCTGCCTGTCTTACTGCGTGCGGGACACAGCATAAAGTAAAAAAAAACGTTACAAAAAAGAAGCTTAAATTTTCATCATTTGTGTCCGTAATTACTTTCACAATAATATAAAGAAATATCAAGTTACATAGACGAGGCGGCATTGAGTTCTGCCGCTAGACACTAACGTAGTGTTTTAATGGGAACGGAGTGTCTTAACAAAACAAAACAAAAAATCAAAAACACAATATCAAATATGATTTCAAAACAAACAACATAACGTAACAGCGAGTAGGAAAGAACCGGTAGCGAGGGAAGGCATGCTATTGATCCGACACTAATGCCTCTAATCCACTTAGAACGTCTTCCGGAATAAGTATGAGTGACAAGGGATTATAAGAGGCGGTTAGTGTAAGTAAAAATGTAAACTGATTTGGGAATTACACGTATTGATATTAGGGTGGTGGAATTTTTCGATTTATTTAGATGGTGAAGAGAACAAAATAATTTTATACAGAGTTCTCCATTTACAGTGTTATTGTATAAAAACTTATTGACTAACTCTAGTTCTCAAAAATTCTCAAAAATAATTTATAAAATTAGTGTAATGATAACTTGAGGCTAGTCGTGGCGCAAGGACATAATATTAATGATAACGAAACAAAATAATAATAAGTTAAAAAGAGTACCGACCAAGTGTATATAGTGCCATAATAAAAAAATATAGGGTTCTCGTAGAATACTCTATAGGAAAAATATTTGAAATGCGCAAAATTACTTTTCCTGCTTAAATTAAAATTCTCATTAAGAATTAAGACTCTTGAAGGAATATATTTAATATGTAATTTGCTACAGTTGGAACATGTCCTGATGAATATTTTAATATAAAATTTTCTTACATTTTAAGTTTTTTTAAACAAAGTGCCTAAATATACTACATTCTTAAATACTACCTACCACTAAGAGAAGGCCTAGAAAATAGGCCATCTAAATAAAGATAGACACATAAAGCTAAAGTGAACATAAAAACAACACTCTTTAGAGCAATTGATTTATCACAAGCATAAACAAACATTATCCAACAATTTTAAAACCATACAAAACAACAATTAATTCCAGCATATACCCGGTATATGTTACCGGTAGTAGGTGCCATACAAAATGTACGAACAGTCGAGACATATCATGAATTATAAAGCCGTGATGCCAATCAAGTGTTACCCGCAACGCAAATAATTAGTAAATGGATTTTCAAACAGACCGAGTTAAGCTCATACCAAAAAGATCGTAGATAAGCCTAACCGTTAATTCATTATCCATTATCTGATACGGACATATTGTGGTTTTGTTATTCACCATTTAAGTTCCAGAGGTATTTTTGTAATATGTACTTTATTTTTCTATTTAGACAAATATTAGTGTTTTACTCTGTCCTTTTTTAATGACGTTAGTCAGAGTCTTGTCAACTGTAAGCTAACTATTGTGATGGTTTGTAAATCCAGATTTTAACCGAGAAAAAAATAAATATTATGAGAATCCTGTAAATGAAGTTCTTGAAATATAGGACAAGTGTACCAAGTAAATTACCTCAAGGTTTTTATTATTTACCCAGAAATGTGAAATACGAGTATGTAATACAACCAAACAATATCTTTCAATATTATCATAAGGGATCAAGGAATGGCCATTTGAGATATCTTCAGAGCGACGTTTCCTAAAGTTTATTTCCCCACAAATTTCCCGACAGCCATAGAACGTTCAAGTATGAATGGTCCGACCAAGTATCTATTCTATTCTTAGACTTCACAGGCAAGCGTCATACCGTTTATTTATCATCTAATATCGTCTGGCATTGTGCGACGAACATCAATAATTCATGCAGCCTGTGAATTATATGCGATCATCTCCATGGATTTTCTCAATTTCCTGATCGATGGCACTAGTTCTTGGAATTGTGGAAATATTTGTTTTTAGGTTCGCTTACTGTTTTTATAACAAATTTTTGGCATTTCCAAATTATTTCTATACATATTTGGGTACAGATGGTTTGGAAGTTATAAATCAGGAAACGCTTCGCATAGAACAAATATGTTAATTATGATTAATACTTGCGAGATTTTATTTCTACATAATTTTCCAAAAATATTACACTTATATAAATTTAGATACTGAAAACACAATAGTATAAAATAAGTATATTAATAGTTTTATGACAGTTTTATAAATTAGTTATCTTAACGTAGATGACCTAAAAATCTTCTGACATAAACACCATTTACTTTCATCATCCCGTACACTGGTACTGATTTCTTAACATTATTTGTAGATTCTTCTATAAAATCGACATTAGCATGCAAATCTAAGTTATCTCCATCTGGTGAAGGTTCTTCTAAAAGCTTGAATGCTTCTTCTTCACTCATTATATCTTGAGTTTCAGCCTCGATATTTGGTTTCGTACGATTATTATTTCTTTCGTTCAATTCACTAGACCTGTCAAGATAATTTATCAAAATTATTATATCTATAGCGATATTGGAACATGGTAGTCAATTTGTTTACTACTTTATTAATTGTGGTGAAATGATTTTCATTTATCCAATTGTGAAAAATGACGTATTTGAATACTAGCCGATTACAGCCTAATTTGCTATTTGCACAAGCAGTAACGAGATACAAAGAAATTATAAATTACTAACTTACCCGGTTCCTTCCTTATCTTCTATTAAATGACGTTTTTTCTTTACCTCTTCGACAAAAAATTTAGCAGCCTTCTTGGCAAAAATTTCAGCCAACGTATTAAAATATTTTAGAGATGCTTCAGATGTTAGAGAATTAATAATTTCGTCAGAATTAAGCTTAATAATAACATCGAAATCTTTACCTTCGATGAAAATAAAGGAAAATATGAGGAAAAGTAGATTTTTTATCAACATTATGAGAGCAATATACGTACTAAGGTAATAAAATTATAATTGCTTGCTGAAATATTGCGTCTACATACTTTACTGAAACTTCAAAGTCAATATAAATTGTAATATATCCAAACGTTGATTACGTTTGTGCTCAAAGACAATATAAGCGAGTCATATGAACGTTTTATTTAAAAGATATTACAATAAGTGAAATTAATAATACAATATGATGATAAAAAGGGAAAGATTTAAAAAAAAATCAACTTCACGCTGTATCGCACACAGCAGGGTAGGCAGAGGGAACCCAGTGTTAAGACACTCCGTTCCCTACTTTCTACCTAATTCAAAAGGCATTGCGTGTTGAGTGGCAGAACTCAACGCCGCGCTTTACCTCGTAACCAGAGCGAAGAAATGGAAGTATGAACGTAAATAAATATTTGTACAAAGTTTTTTAACTTTACCTGTAGATATTCCCAACATATTGAGAAGAAACTTCGTTCTCATTAAGACACTTTCGTTCCTCACTTTTCGCCAATTCTGGAGGCATCGAGAGCTAGAAAATGAATTGTTAAATATTTCATTTTTTGGAATGGGAATCGAACTCACAACTTGTCGAGTTTACAGTCGCACGCTTTTGCTCCTGCCTATTGACCTTAATTATATATTATCTATATATATAAAAGGACTTGTCCTCACTGACTGAGGTAAGACGCACGCACAGCCGTAACCGCTGGTGGTAGAAATGTGAAATTTGGACGAGTGTTTAATTTTGTAATCTGGACTTCCACTAAGAAGGGATTTTGAAAAATTTTAACCCTAAAGGGGTGAAATAGGGGTTCAAAGTTTGTATGGAAAAAAAATTAAATCGGCACCGATTTTTATAAAATTTGAAATTTAGATTTTTAAGAGTATTTAATTGAACACGTGTTTCATCGTTTTCTAGAATTCTCCCTCTAAGGGTGCAAATATGGGGTTGAAAGTTTGTATAGATTTTTTTTTAATCGGCACCAATTTTAATAAAATGTGGAATTCAGACTCTTAAAAGTATTTAATTGAACACATGTTTCATGGTTTTTTAGAATTCTTCTCCTAAGGGTGCAAATAAGGGGATAAAAGTTTGTATAGAATTTTTTTTAAATCGGCACCAATTTTAATAAAATTTGGAATTCAGATTCTTAAAAGTATTTAATTGAACACATGTCTTTCATGGTTTTCTAGAATTCACCCCCTAAGGGTGCAAATAAGGGGTTGAAAGTTTGTATGGATTTTTTTTATATCGGCATCGATTTTTATAAAAGTTGAAATTCAGACTCATAAAAATATTTCATTGAACACGTGTTTCACGGTTTTTTAGAATTTACCCCTAAACTGAAGATAATTTCATAAATATATTTAATAAATATTCGTATGATTCAAGCGGGTGAAGCCGCACCGGTCCACTAGTATTTATATATTTATTGAAAATTTACTTGTATACTACTAATTTACATATTGTATTTGACCTTTAAACATATTTAGAAGGTTTTTAATATAAATAACATTAAAAAAATCTCCAAAATTTCTAGTGAATCACCCCTTTCATTTACCGTATCACATGCCTTAAATATTTTTTACAGAGTTAACAACAAAAACAACAAGGACCTTGGAACTAGAATCTTCTTGGTCTAGACTAGACAAGATACGACATGGAGTTTTACTGTCCAGTAGGTTGTATTTAGAAGTGCAGAAAATGGTAATTGGAATAATATTATTATTTTTAATTCTATATACTTGGCTCTGGTACAGGATTCTTAAATACGTCATCTACTTCTGTCAAATCCAACTTAGACGTTTCAGTGTCACTAACCACTATACTTATTGATTTCTAACATCCGCACTAATAAATTATCATTACATTATCTGTCTTGATGGTATGTTTGTATTGAGCCAGACATGTTCTCAATCGCATCATCCTACATTTCAAAACAAACATCAATACTATAGAAGTGGAATCAATCCTACAAACACAGATTATTTTATTTTTTTTAAATTAAACTATGTTAACCAGATTAATCGCTTATATTTAGGATAATACATTTTTTCCAAATTATTTCCAAAAAAAATAAAAATTATTAGATTTTTTCAAATTAAAAGAAATCTAATTGAACATTTGTTTTTATCTTTTGGAATATTTTTAAATCTTTTCATGTTTTTTTTTTAATATACTATTTGAATTTGACGCAGTTAAAGTCGTATTTAACATTTTTTCCAATTCTTATAAATATATTTATATACATAAAATTGTCAATGGGGTATGCCATATAAATATAGGTCTTCCTTGCAAGTCTCTGGTCTAGATGCCACATAACCGTTAGTTTCCCTCTTCAATTATTGATAGAACGAGGCATTCAATAGTGTTCCTCCTAGATGTGCATTATTAATACTATCGGAAACCCCTTCCTAACGTCCGATATGGCTTTGTAAACAGATTTCCGTATTATGTTGCTGGTTTACTAGTAAATTATTAGCCGTATTGAGATATCATGGTTATAGTTTTGATTGATTGATTATATTATTGTTTAATCTGTGTTTTTTCTATTTAAATTAAGTACAAAAACACAGATTCCCTTATTAAGGAAACTCAATCATATTGTTTTTAACTATATACCTAATATTTTTTATAAAAAAAACGGTCAGAATCGTAAACTAATTTAACCTCTGACTTTTTCTTTTTTGAATGTTTCGTATAGGCAGGTGCATAGCGTTTTGATAAGTAATTCTGTTTCCCAGTTACCAATCGACGGAACTCGCCTAAAGATTCCGTATGTGGAGTGGCGGAATTCAGCAATACCTACACTCTTTTGACCGGCATTATAATGTAACGTAAATTAATAATTAATTTACAAATTCACATTTGATCTCAGAATCTCTTAAATTTTACTCTATAAATTAGCATTAAGAAACTAGTAGTATAACATATTTTTTGTACTTATAAACAAGAAATAACGACAGATCAATAAATCATAATATAAAATTACCGAGCTATCAAAGGAATGCAGACAAAAACTAGACCAATAGACAGCAATAAAAGGACACAACCTTCGAAGGTATTAAATAAGTGTCATAAAGGAACAACAAAGATGGCTAGAAGTGATTCGGCTATCAGAACAGCTATAGTCATAAAATGTAATGCACCGGCCGTAACATGGCGTAATACCATGTGCCAATAATAGTTTCCATTGTCATTTATGGGACGTTAATTTTCTGTTTAGTGCTAAAAATTTATAATCTATTAAGGAATTCGCAAAGGCTATTGGGACGCAGTAAAGTAATAAAAGTGGTTGTTTTCGATTCTATTCTCACTTGTTAGATAAATGTAGAGGACGGGTATTTTATCAATATTTTATTTAGCCTTTATATGTTTGACGTTAAATACTAAACTTCCGGAGTCCCCAGTCGTATCGTATATCCGTATCCTATATCTTATAAAACAAAGTCGCTTTTCGTGTCTGTCTGAACTTTCTAACTCTTCTTCTTCTAAACCACCCAACGGATTTTTATGCAGTTTTCACCATTAGGTCGAGTATTTCTCAGGGAAGGTTTATATATAGTTTATTATTTGTACATTCTTATGTAAATTACCATAAATACGATAAATGTGTATAAAGACCTACCCGTTGAGACACTTTCGCGCATGTGCTGCTTTAATGGTAAGTACTACATGAAAAAAATGTACTGGAGTATTGTTCCTCTTAATAAGATCTACAAAAAAGTCCGGGAGAGCATATTCGTATTTTTTAAGGATAACGTGTAGTGATCATATTTCTGTCTAAAAATTGTAATTTCAATATATTTTTTATTATGAGGGATATTTTTCCATAATGGTATTAATCCTTATCCTTTAAAATACTTTATTAAATTTCTACGTTAAGCGAAGATACAATTTGCTTTTTACACAATTTCGAAATTGCGAATAGTTTTAGAGAAAAACGCATTTAATTGTTAACACATCACGCCGTTTACACATCAGCTGTATCGAGTCAAGTTTTACTTATCCCTTACTCTCAGCATATAAATAAGTATATTAGTTACGTTGACCATTTAATGTAGATCAAAACTTTCTTTTACTGTTTTTCATTTTAATAAGTACTTTAGAAGTTGTTACAATATCAAAATATCCTTGCTGCGAAACGCGCCCCGCCACGTTTTGCTTATACAAGCGCGTCATGAGCAGTCATCGGTGGTTCAGTGGTAAAATGCTCGCCTGCCACGCTGGCGGCCCGGGTTCGATTCCCGGCCGATGCATTCTATTTAATTTTCCTCATAGGCAGCCACGTAGTGCCTACCCAACCGGTGTCGCTGTTTTAACAGCATTAACCACAAGCTCAAAAAAAAACCCGCCTGCCTCAGCGAAGAAGATTTAGATTGTGTTATTTATTTGTGTTTATTTTAAAACAATTGGAAAATCCTTATTGGAATTACGAAAATGCGGGTTGCATTAGGGTTTAATTAATTTTCACATTATCTTAAGTGCTTTGCAAACACATACATTATATGAATAATTCAGTAGTTAAGGCGGGCGAAGCCGCGAGCAGGTCACTAGTACTAAATAAAAAAGCAACAGGCTTTTTCTCGCATAGTAAGTAGTAGACAGAAACAACCTAGTATTAAAAAAAAACCAAGTTGAGGGGCGGAACTCAGCGCCGTGTTTCGTCTACCAGTAAAAATAGTAGTACATTTTCCATTCCATAATTTAAGAAAAATGGCAAATTTAAGAAAAAATATTATAGCCATATTCCAAATTTTCTGCCCATTTGGAAAGATAATATGAATTTAATTTGGCATTTCGAACATTTTGCATTATAGGAAGTCGTGAAGCAATGTATACGTCTAAACACACCGTCAAAGTACAATAGTATCGTAGTTGCTCCAATAAAAGTTAATGAACTGGTCCTATAGCAATGCTGGAACATCACCGTACGCCTTACAAAAAGCGGGTTGACGACTATTCATAGTATGTATAGTGTTAACTTGTAGATTACTCAACTCGTATCATTCATATAGTGTCGGTTGTATATATTGTTTTTTTTTCTTAATTCATACATCTTGTATATTTCTTTAAAGTATTAATAATTATTGTCAGTTTTTCTTATATATCTTCCATGTACCGATCAGTTACGATTTTATCATAAGTATATACTGAGTATTTAGTCTATGTATATTAAAAATCTACCGACACATTAATTTCCGTACAAAAAAACATCGTATCAATTTTTTTTATAGAAATAATTGATTAAAATTGAAACTATTATTTTCACGATAAAAAGATATTTTTGTACAGGTACAATAATACCAAAATAGACAAGAAAAAGACAAGAACCAACGAAATTGTCTAACAGAAAATTCACACAATTTCAGCAAATATCCCTACACTAAGAGTAAGCTATTGAAGGTACTTAAAGCATTATATATACGTATAGGGATTTTAGCAAAGTAGTATGTTTGAGAAAAGCGCACGAGCGTGGTGCGTCAGGAGTGACAGGCGCGGTATCGACGTCAAGCGGGTACCTGGAGTTACTGATATTGGATGAGGTTATTAATGAATAGTTATAAAATTTATATTATATATTTATCTTTATATTTCGTATTCATTCATGTGTGTTAGGAGAAGTAGAGCTAAATTATGCATTATTATTTTCCCAATTCTAAAGGAAGCATAGTGGCTGAAACATCATTTTACTCTAAAGGATTATGTGTTCGATTTCCAATTAGGGATTTAATTATTTTCATTTTCCCTCTCTTGCACCAAGTCAAAACACGGCGTCAAAGTCTGCCCCCTCAATATACAATGTCTGAAAATTAGACGGTGCATTCGATATGGAGCGTCTTAACATAAGTTTTCCCCCGCCTGCCATGCTATATACAAAATACAATGAGAGGCTAAAAAAATAAAAAAAACTTATTACATGGGGTTAACGGAAATCCCACTCTCAAACTCAACTGATCAAACATCTATCATCGATTTCAGCAATGATATGTTCACCCTTCCTAGTTATCTAACTAAAAAAATTACGAAACTAAAATAGATCTCAAAATTTAATTTCAAAAATATTAATATATTAAACAAATAATAAATAAAACAAAATTGAAATCAATACAAAAATAAAATAATATAGGATTCACCTATACCGAGACATTCCGCGTTGTACCCGCATACCGCTCGCCTCCACACCGCCTCGCCGCGTCACACGCCTCGTCGCCTCTACCAAATTCAAACGGTTGACGCGCCAAATTGCTATTGTTTTTCATTTTTCGACTGTTAAACGAGGTTTTTGTGGCTCGGAGAGGACTCTTCAAACTCCCTGCAGCTATTTGCTGTTTGACTAACAATAAAATGTTTAAAATCTCTTGTGGGAATCGAACTTGTTACTTTTTGTACGAAAAGTTATTACGGAGACAGTATTTTTTAATAAAAATATATGTTTCTACATACATTTATGTATAGTATCTAGAATAAATAAGTAAATAAATAAATTGCAATCTTCATGCTGTATCTCCCTTATAATAGAGATGTGGGCCGGCAAAAGGGTCCTAGTATTACAATTCGTTTCCGCCCAAGTTTTGAGACATTGCGTGTTATGTAACTTAACTTCGCGCTTTATCTTTGATTTAATAAATATAATTCATTCCCTCGAGTAGGAATTGAACTCAGAACCGCCACACTTATAGTCTCACGCTGTGCAGCTAGCGCCACGACGACTTATAGAATCATATATACTCAAATATTAAGTACTACATAAAATTATACATGAAGTTGTTCTATTATAGCATTTCAGAGTAATCTTTACGAGTTACATCAAACAAGTCGAACCTAATCAACGACAAAAACCAACTAACCACTGCGCCATTGTATATTATAATAATGAACGGCAAAATATTTCAGTCGCCATTACGTAACTAAAGACCGTTCGTTCGAAATGGAATGTTACTGATATTAGACGTTTAATTTAAGCGGTATTTTGGTTTTATTCCCGCCGAATTGTCTCTCGGTGACATCAAAAAACACCTTCCTTGCATCCGAATGACGAAATTAAATTCCAAATTTAACGCTTTATAACGTTCTCATTGAGCAGTAAACGCATCGCTGGTGCGTTTTAACGTCTTGATAGTAATATATATATATATTTAACACAGATAATTATTATCTATGATATGATTCAATATATTTTGTTAAATGAGATATGTTTTTTTGCTAACCTAAGAGGTTCGTGATAAGCTAGTGCTAGTGTAGGCCGCCTTTGTGCATTTTGTTTTAAGAATTTATTGTATTGCATTTTTTTAAGTGTGCAATAAATATTTTTATCTATCTATCTATCTAGTAGTTTTAATATCCTTTGGTTTAGATTTTTTGTTCGATATTCTGTAACACTCATATTATGTGTACATGGAGTATAAATATGTTTTACAAAATTTTCTAGATATTATTTCCTGAATTAGATTCTAGACATTAAAAAAATCAATCTAGCCACTCGCTCGAGTTACTAGTCAAATACAAACGCACTAAGCACATACCAAGGGATCGCTCAGAATCGTACAGCAGAAAGTTATAAGAAATTTACGCGGCAATAGACGGTTAATGGCAAAGATACTGCATTGTTGTAAGAAATTTAATTATTTTTCTTTTTTTTTTCTTTTATTACTCAGGTTTACTGTAGCTTTAAAAGTATTTGAATATATTTCAGTCTGGTAACATTGTAGGTACCTAGTATGTGGGGGAGGGTGTAAGGGAAAACAGAGAGAACTTGATATTATTGCATTTCTCTTCCAATTCTGCCTAATTTTCTAGATATTGCGTGTCGAGTAGCAGAAGTCATCGCCGGGTTTTGTCTTGTTACGGGAGCAAGAAAATGCAAATAATTCATTGCCTCAAGTGGGAATCGACCCCACTGTCTTGATTAGAGTCAGATATGCCACTGAGCCTCAATGACTTAAATGTTAATAATAAATTAAAAGTCAATTCATGTGGTTTGTTCATATTATCGATGTAGCACTTAATTAAAAATGTGTATTACCACTAATAGATTAAAAGTGATGTATTAAATTTAAATAGATTGAGAATAAAATGAGCTGAAAATTTAAAATCAAATTATATTATTTTATTTTCTCAACCAGAAAAAGAATCAATTATAACAAAACTATTAGAAATATATATAACGACAGTGGCTCAAATAGACTATTGGTTCAAATTATATAAACAGTTTTTTCAATATAAGCCACTAACACATGCACTATTTCACGATATAACATTAGTGTACAAATACAATATAAACATATATAAAAGCGTACCATACTACCATATAACACTAATTTATCATCCGTATAAAATTCAGAATAGGTATTTAACAGTAATATATGAAGAGTTTCTCACAAAATCCATAAATCCATTGAAATCCGTCCTCCATTGTAACTTTAACGGCTTCTAACTAATTAAGATATTAATTCCGGCATCTCACGTCACCGTCTCGTGAAATTATTACCTCGAAAGCTCGTTTTATTTAAATTAAATGTAGGCCCACATAGAGGATTTCCAAAGCTTATAATTAATAAAATGGTTTCTATTTCTATATATTACTTTTACCTTGTGACGTGGTGGAACGCTGTCCACGTTTGACTGTAAATTGACGGTTGTCTTTGATGCGCTTGCGCTCTATCCTGTACATAGCAGAGTAGCAGAGAGAAGCTAGGAACCTAGTGTTAGGATACTCCGTTCCCATTACGACACTTCCGTTCCTCACTTTTTATTGATGTTTGGAGGTACTGCATGTTGAGTGGCAAAATTAAATGCCACGATTTGCCTCGTTACCAAAGATATGAAAATATTAAATATTTTATTTCATTGGTAGGGAATCGAACCTGCAGCCTTACAGTCACAAGCTTGTGACCCTGCGCTACAACTGAAATCAACTGTAACATTATATGGGTTTAACTTAAAATTAATAAATAAAGGTAAACGTTCTTACAAAATCTATAACAATTCGCCAACTCTTGTTAGTTTTATCACAATGTTATTGTTAGTATAAACTAACATTTACTGAGCTCATTCTTATATATCTGCAGAAAATATTTTCCTTTCAGAAGCTTCATGTGTAGTTGGTAGAAGAAGAAAAATATTAGAAAAGTCTCGAAATCAGAGCGAAGTTTGTATAAAGTTTGATAATAAAAATTGCATCCGAACACATAAAAAATCACTCCACAGTATAAATAATGGACGCATTTTATGAACTCGAATGATGTTTAACTGTTCTTCTTTGTTACCAAAAAGTTGCAAATGCAAAAGTTCGCGATAATAATTTTGGTTAACTTTTTATTTTAGCATTATTGGGAATGCCGTGGTGCTGCCGCCCAACTACTGACAGTAAACGCGATGATAATAAATTCGAATCCCACTTGAGTGGGGAATTCCGCCACTCAACAAGAATGAACGGCGGAAGAATGGGAACAGCGTATCTTAACACTAGGTTTCCTCTGCCTACCTTGCTATATGCAGGATACACATAAAGAAGCGTGAAGATAATTTTGACTTAATTTAATATTATAACGTTTCATAAATCCATTCAGATGGACGTGAGCATATATTTTTTTATATTATGTTAAGTTAAAATGTCCTATTGCAGAGAAAAAACACGCTGTGAAATACCTAGAGGCTAGATAGAGCCCCATCTATAAAGGTGTTTAAAACTAAAATAGATGTCCTTATTCCATACTAAATACGGTCGAATTCAGCCTTTTAGTTCACTTCGTATAAGCCTAGTGGAGTGGAAGAATCAGGCGGTCAAAGTTCACAAAAAATAGACCAACTTGCCATTCTGAAATGCGGCGTACAAAATAGCTGGTGTATTTTCATTTATTTTAAATTTAGGTCAGCGAGATTAATACAAAACTCGTTTTATTGTTCAACTTGAAGCAGTTTCTTTGGCCCAATAGTTTAAGCATTTCGTTTTAGCAATTGTAAGAGCACTTATTTTCAACAAAGTACGTTTTTTGGTGTTTTTCTGATTGGATTCTTTTCACGTTTTTTAATTATGGTTTAATAATAAGGCCAGTGGTGACGTAGTGGCATAGCAGTGGGACTGTAAACGCGAGAGGTTGAGGAAATTGGAAATTGGGAGATGGAAGTGTTTTAAAGGGATTGGAATGTCTTATCAGTAGGTTACTAGGTTCCCGCTGCCCCCTGCTGTGTGTAGGATACAGCGTGAAACTGTAAAAAAAAACAAAAATTTGATTCGCAGCCTTTGTGGTGTTGTGGATTCGATTCCCACTCATGGAAATGAATTGAATGAAATGAATGAAAAGTCATTTCCTCATTCTGATAACAAAGCAAGAGGTTCTACTCAACACGGAATGTATCAATAATTGGGCAGTTCATGGGTAACGAAATGTCTTAAGGCTTAGGTTCACTCTGCCTACTCTCCAATAATATGTGGGAAATAGCAAGAAGCTATCAAAAATATTTAGTAAAAATTACCATATCTTAACCTTTGACTAGATCCACGTAAGCTGTTCTACATATCTCAAATGATCCTTTAATCCTATCGTCACCCACAAGTTTATTACGAAGCACAAGCAATTTATCACATGAGTGGGCACGGTGACTCCAGCGTCACCCAACTGGGATATTAGATGATAACCTGACGACTTGAATAGCAATATACCGAATAACCTATTAATATTGTTAATAGGTTATATTTGTTTATTTTTTTTTATTTTATTTTGTATTTTACTTGATAACATATATTTTTTAATAAGCAAAAGTAAATCTTTTAAATATAAATTAATATATATTTTTAAATATAAGAGAAAAAACTTAGAAATGTCCTCTTTTGTATATTTTGTATGTTAGAACAAGGACTAAACTATATCAAATTATAAATTATCGTAATAGAATCCGTCGGTAGGTTGTGAGTTCATTTCCCAATTTAGAAGTGAAATATTTAATAATTTAATTTCCTCGCACTGGTAACGAGGCAAAACGCAACGTTAACTTCCACCACTCATTACGCAATGCCACCACAATTTAACGAAAAGTGGCAAACGGAAGTGTCTTATTGGGAACGGAGTATCTTTACACTCGGTTCTCAAGTGCTCTCTACCTACCCTGCACAAGATACAGTACTACACTTCATCTTTTTTTTTCTGGGCTGCTCTTACAAAACTGCTTTATCTTTCTCAGAGTGATCCTGAGAAAAAAACCGCTTGTTTTGCGAACAATAACCTCCGTGAGAGGGAAGTTTGGTAACTTTCCGCAAGTTTGAGCAAATCCGATGATTTGAAAACGTTTCAGCGACTCTAAGTGTTCTTAAGTACTGTTTGTAAACCGATTAGCATATTATTAGGGGAACTTTACATTTAAAATTTACATACATTTTTGCTTTTGCTTTTGAAGCATTTCATATTATTCTACAGTTTAAGTTGTTGCAGACAAAAGTTTTAATAATATTACTACTGAGAATGTCTTTTGTTTTACGCTTTGTACAGGATTAGTGTAAATATTTTGCACGTTTCTTCTCCGGAAAGATTTCTTTTAGAAACTTCTATAAATTGATTTAAAGATGTTACATTTGTTGGTGTCTCTACTCTCTACTAATAATCATTATTGATCCCTTTTTAGTAGGTATAATATCTTATCGAATTACATATAATTCCTCTTCTAATATTTTTTTAATATTTTTTTAGAGTTTTAGAGTAGTAGTAGAGATTTAGAGTTTCAAAGTAGCCAAAAAAAAATCTATCAGTGCACATCAATTTTACAGTCACATACTTATAATATTAAATATAGAAAATCTCAAAAACAGCTTTCTTTTTCAAAACAATGCCTATGAAATAAAGCTTCACTCATCGTCTTAATTATACCGTCTTAATCGTGATTTCACATTTTTATTCCCTTCAAACCCCTTACCCTTTGAGACCTTCTGTTCTAATTGCTTCGCCTAAAAATAAAAGAAATACCGACCATCTTTGGCATTGGGGTTGTGGTGCTAGCGTTAACTTAGTAGGGAAATAATACCTAATATTCGTTTTGTTATGAATATGATACTTACATATTATACTTATATATGAGATAGTGATTTTATATCTGTGAAAAAATCACTCAAACTAAAAACTATAAAATAGAAGAATAAATAATGAAATGTGGAAATATCGAAAGTTATAAATTAACTTTTTAATATGTCTGCTGAAACATAACTAAGATTCACTTATTCCACTATATTATAAAAGTTATGTCTAAAGCAGTTTTATGGTTTTTCCAACATAGCAGGATACGCAGAGAAAACCTAGTGCTAAGACACTCTTTTCCCCGCTTTCCAACGAATTTCGAGAGTCATAAGGCGGGTTCAAAGTATGCCAAAATAATTACCCAAATAGGGATCGAACCCACAACCAACGCATTTACAGTATTCCGCTGCGCCACTGTGACCACCACCTTTTAAAAAATATTTTTATTAAAAATATATAGTCTATAGTCATATCAGTCTCAATTTGATAAACAAATATTTCCGCCAAAAGAAGAAACCCACCCAAGGGTCTGAAGATAATGACGCTTCGGGTGCACTCGTACCTAACGACCTTTATATTATTTAGGACAAGCCCTTCCCTTGTTTAATTAATTGACGAAGACGCCTTAACATTTTTCAATTTATATACCGCATGTAAGATTACCTATAATACTTTTGATTGTATTTGTTTACTTTCACTTGATATATAAAAGTAATACCTTTTTATATAAAAAAATATAACTTCAAATCTTATAAACAACTTATATAATCTGTATTAATTAATTTAGAAATTGTTTATTTTTTTCTTACATTTATTGCCAAATAACTTTTTCACCTTCAACGATATAAAAGTCGATTTTGCTATAATTAATACTGTGTCTATTTACGTACTAAGTACATATTAGACGTAGAGATCGCCGAAGTTGCATTTGACAGCGCCTACTCTGGAACGCAATAGATGTGTTATGTAGTGTGATACTATTCCCACTCGGCACATATCTAAATATATATCAAAATTATTTTCGTTAACACACTCAGACAGAGCACTGCGTTGAGTTCCGTCACTGAACACGCAATATCTTATAAAAGGGTCAAATTTATTGATTAATTGACTGATAAGATAAAAAAACCAACAAAATAAAATATCTGCTGTTTTATGTGTTACTGCTCAGAAGTACCTATCTAAAAGTATTTATACAGTTGAGGTGAGGTATTAGAAAGTTTATAAGACACAAGGTCGCCAAAAGCGTTGAATACCTGGGCTTACACTTAAGGGTTTGGGAGAAGGCGCGCGCGGCATCCATCCCGGGAACTCCATTTATTTCATTAACGCGGACATACTTACCGGACCGCGAGTTATAATGGGATAGAGGTTCATATTAGTTTTGTTGCAGACAATGTTGAAATATATACTTAAAAATATACTGCAAAATAGTTTCTTTATTAGTTTTACTTCGTTAATTTGGCAAGTCAAAAATCTATATAATATAATAACTAGTATAAGTTACGTAAAGGGCTTCATTGGCTCTACTGGTTGCTAATATTAACAAAATAAGTTAAATTTTTATGAATAGTATAGCTATTAGGTATGTCGATGTTCAAAAAAATAGCCTATGCATCGCTAAATGTAGACATATAGCTATCAAAAATCTTAATTAGTGAATTGGATATAAAATAATATTAGCACCACCAACATACTATTAATATTAAATATAGAAAACCATATATTTAATAAAAAAAAACTAAAAAATGTACGTAACATCTGATATTCATAAATAAAAATATCAACAAAAAACATAAAATTTTAAGACGACAAATATAAAGCCCTTCTTAAATCTTCTGTTTGTAATGGACGGTCGCGGATTTGACACCCACTCGAGGAAATGAAACATTTTAATTTCCTCGCTCTATTAACAAGACGCAGCACGGCGTTTAGTTCAACACCTATCTGAAAAACACCTGTCTGAACAAAATTGGCGGAATGTCTATGACGAAAAATCGTAGTATCTACTATCTATACGTTCCTTTTGCCTACCCTACCATACGCAGGATACAGCGTAAAGTTATAAAAACGAAAAAGAAAAATCAAAATCTTAAATACATTGCCAACTCTAAAATTTCGTAGCTCATCTCTCCCAGATACAGACGGTATAAAAAAGGTGGAGATGCCCAAGTAAGTGGTCGGAAAATCTTGCGGATAAAAGCCGAGCTGGACGATTGATTTATTACTGCAGCATTAGAAAAAGCCGTCTCCATAATTAAATACAAGAGGACGTACAAATTATACGATAAGAGTCGTAAAATTGAATCTATGTAAGAAACGGTTTTTTTTACTCATGTAGAGATTTTTTTTAGTTTATGCTGTATCCCGCACAAAGCAGGGTAGGCAGAGGATACCTGGGAACCTAATATTAATATTCAAACTTGCAAAGAAATTAAAATATTATGAAATATTTCATTTCCTCGAGCAGCTTGGGCTTGAGCCTCAACCTGCGCGCTTAACTAAATTGCTTTTAAAGCAAAAAAACCTGATACTTGTTGAATTATCAATCACTCTCTATAAGACATATTATACAAACCTGTCATCTTTTAAATTTATTGCGAATCTATTGTAGATTTATAATTCTACTATGATTTTTATAGTTTCGTTCCTTTAAAAAAATCAGAACCCTTACAGGATCACTTTATTGTCCACACAGACGCGTCTAAAGGACAAATAAGCGTGAACTTACATTTTAAATATACTAAAACTTCAAAGTTATAGGCCGGTATAGGTATCACAAAAAAAAATTAAAACTTATATTTGTGCTTGATTTCGTTCAATACCATTGAAAATGCCAGCAAAACTAAATTTGGCTACTTTTATACGTCATGTTCCTGTTGACCTACAATCATGAAATTAGTATGGAACACTCGACGAGCGAATCCGACTCGTAGTTGACTGTTTTTCAATTTTATGAGTCACGATCCAGCCAACCAGTTTATTTGAAGACCAAGCTCTCGTTAGCTTTATAATAATAGTAGGTAATAATAAAATGTTTGGGTCTATAAACGCTACAGATTGTGGGTTCAATTCCAATTCGAGGAAAGTAAATATAAGATTTTTTGATTTCTCCGTTCTGGTTCTTATTGACTTTATGGAATGGAAAGGTCTTAATGGAAATACATCGTGAACCTAAAAAAATTAAAAGGTTCGACATTAAATTTCTTTGTCACCGTAAACGTCGTCACCATTACTAAGTTACTGCAAAGTTTCTCAAGAGACACAATATTCGCTTCGAACAGGACTGACTTTGTTAGTTGGAGCGTTCAGCCAGTCAGTTCAGTCAGTTCAGTTCGGCGCGGGCGAAGCGTAACGTTTCACAGCAAATCACACTCGTGTAACTGCTGCTGCTTAATATATATACATAAATTTGTTATGGATATTACACTCAGTTTTAGATGTAAATGCCACTTGGGTTTATTTGGACAATGCGTAACTTTATACAAAGCAAAACTGCTGAATGGATTTAGATTTAGAAAACTTTTCAAAATACGCTGCCTAATTTTAATCTTAATTATTTATTATCTTCTCGTGCCTACTATAAGAAAGCCTTCCATCTCCCCTATTTAATCTATATACTTATATAAAATCGTAAGAGGGTCAGTATCTGTACTTGGAAGATATTTAAAAAAATATATTATTGGGAACCTTTATTAACGTAATAGAGCTTAAAACATTTTTAAAATGTTTGTCTGTTTGTCTATTTGTCTGTGCGTTTGTTATCGCTAATTTCAAAAAATCAAATCGGCTTAATCGATTTAGAGGCGGTTTTCACCATTGGATTCTGGGAAGCTTCCGAAAATATAGGGTTCATTGTATTACAATCGGTTCATAAATAAAAAAGTTATATAAATTTAAAGTACTTAGTTAGTAAAGACAAATTTGCTAATTGCCGTAACAGTTATTTTATAGAACTGTTTTACTGAATTGACCGAATCTTTAGTTTTCAATTTCTTTATTAATATTTCTGTTTCAAGCGGGTGTAGCCCCGCACGGGCCCACTAGTCAACAACATGTACAAATATAGCAACGATCAATATACAATACGTATTGTATTGTAGATACAGAGACAATACAGTAACAGAGCGGATGTCGTCGCCGGATGTCCGCAGGGGGTGCGATGCATCAAATTGCCATGCGAGACGGCCTGACGCCGGCCGTCCACTCCACTAATATAGAATCTTACTAATAATTTTTCATGGCACCGTGCTACTGTTAGCGTGATGGTTCTAAGTTTATACTCGGAGAAGGATAATATTTAAATCATTTGCATATAGCATAAAGAGCTACTAGTATGTTTCTTAGCTTTTACTGTATCCCACATATAGCAGGGGAGGCAGAGGAAACCTAGTGTTGCGACACTCTATTCCCCTCTTTCCGCAATATTCTTGAGACTTTACGTTTTTAGTGGTGGGACTCAACGCCGGCCTTTGCCTGTTTATCAGAGCGAAGAAATAAAAATATAAAATATTTAATTCTTTCGAGTGGGAATCAAATGATGTCCCAATCTTCTAAGACAAAGTGCGGCGTTGAGTTACGTTAATCACACAATGTCTCAAATTTCAAAGGAAAGTGGTGACCTTATCAAAACAATTCCAGAAAAATAATGTACTGTGTAACATTTATGTAAGAAAAACTTATTTTAAAATAAATGTTCTAATTTTATTTAAACGATCTTAAAATAAAAGCCAAAAACTTAATACAGATTCTGTTGTGTTTATATAACAATTTCTATAATTACAATAACATACTATAAAACATCACAATAATAAACGAACCGTATATTAAAACAAAAACTCAACTATAGTTCGTGTAATAAAAAGAACTCGAGAGCGAGTGGAAAAAATAAAAAAAACCCAGCAGAATATCAGTAAAAATGCCATTCCATCAGCATAAAATAATACTAGCAGTCAGCATATCATTTTATCCAGTCCTCATACAGTAATATGAAAATAAAAAGTGATTTCGTGTAAAAATAAAATACACTGAGAGCCCACTACGAGCAATTTCATTCTCTCTACTGAAATAAAAAATCTGGGTCAGCCAGGTTGTACCTTGTAGCTTGTATGTACATTGCACAAGCATTTGAATAGATTAAGGATAGATTGAGGCCAGTGGTAGTATGGGGGCACAAGCGTGCGAGTGTAAACGCGATAGGTTGTGGGTTCAATTCCCACTGTAGAAAATGAAATATTTCATATTTTAATTTTTTTCGCTCTGGTAATGTGGCATACTCGGCGTTGAGTTCCGCCACTTAACACACCTATAAATTTCGAAGGAAAGTAATAAAGGGAAGTGTTTGTTGTGAGAAAGCAGTGTCTTAACACTGGGTTCCCATGTTCTGTCGGCCTACTCAATACCGCTCGCTATATTAAGAAAATATCTGTAAAAAAATCAATGATGTATTTCTATTACCACAATAATAATAAATACTATAAAACATAATAAAGTAAATATTAAACGCTTTTCGACCTTTTTTATACATAATGGACGAAACTCTTCATACGCGATTCGGACTCTTACTTAGTTTTTTCATAAATTATATTATGTATTTTAATATATAATTATAATTCATATGACCTTAACCTCTACCCCTTAATTCTTACTACATCTGCCGCATCTCGCTGCAGCAACACGACTGCGCTGAAGTTACGCGGTTTATTATATGAATTATATAATTTAGTTTTGAAATTAACTGGTAAAATGTTCTCAAAGTCGATTTCAGCAAGATAGTTACAGTTTCTTTAAGTATCCGTGTTTAAATTTTTAAAGATTATTTTAATATGTAAAAAGAAAAAATATAGTTAGTTAAAAACAGAAGCAGTTTCAAGCAACTTTCGTCCCGGACTGCATGTTGAGTGTTGGAACTCAACGCCTCATTTTGTTAACCAGACCGAGGAAATGGAAATAATTATTTACTCCATAAGGAGATGGAATCCACAATAATCGCATTTGCACTGGACGCTCTCCTTACTCTGCCACGACAACATATTTTAACATACGAAAAGAGAGAAAGAATAATAAGAATAGATATCGAAAGCTATCCTTAGCTACGGGGTAACAGGTGAACATAAACAGATATACATACCGGTCAAAATTATAACCTCCGGTTTTACTTCGACGTAGTAAGACAAAATACAAATATAGAAATAGAAAAGAAAATCAACCACGAAATAGTAAAAAAAGTCTCAAAATATAACAACGACAAGAATACAAAAATATATCTTATTTTGTAGTATGTACGTATACATTTCTTACCCATTATATTACTTTTCAGTTTTCCTTGAAAAGAAAATATAAGCGTACTACTAACAAGTTCTAAAGGATTCCAAGATGATATACGGCTTTCACGGAAGCGACTGGCGGCGTTGAGTTATAAATAAGTTATAGCCGAGATTTACAGGATTTTCTGACCTTTATATTACATTCC